>JZKD02S2282859.1:1009233-1034606 GCA_000966675.3 Picea glauca | reverse complement strand
GTGGATCTCCCTTTTTGTGGGCGCGTGGGCTATTTAGTGGAGCGATCAACATGACCGAGTGAAGATGGTGGATGGATGGTAGTCTAAGTGAGTGTAGATGTGAGAGGAGTTGAGGCAGTGTAGATGGTGGATGGATGGTAGTTTAAGTGGGTGTTGATGTGAGAGCGATCAACGTGGTTTTATTCTTTTAAATTATATATGTGTATTATTGAAATAGATATATGAGTATATATCTAGTATTGAAATAGATATTAGTAGTGGAGTGAGTTTCATTTTTGTATATTATATATATATATATATATATATATATATATATATGTGGCACGTATTTGATAAAGAGTCAAACTACCTTATTTCATACATAATTCTATACCGTTTACTATAAATTTTAGATTATCTTTATTTATGTTTAAAACTACTTTTTTATATGATCTTTATTTATGTTTAAAACCAAATTCATTTTTTTATTTATAAGGATTTTTAATTCCAATTTTCTATTGGCTCGGAGCATCATGACCTGACTTTCTGATACTGTAATCTCTGACCATGGTTGCAGTTAGTCAGCATGGATTTGGGACGGCTCTGTGAAAGTTGCACTGCAGTCCCGCCAAGGATCCACTTGGAAGGTCGCATGGAGGTTAGCATTTAGGTTAAGACATTCCCCGTGGTTTCTCAAATTAATAGATTGTCATACTTGTTAGAGAAGTTCAGTAAAGAATTGCGGATGCAAGGGCTATAGTGTTGAACAATTCCTCTGCGGAGACCGCAGACCTCATTGTGGGTCTTCGTGTGCTTCACTAAGTTTTCTTGCGTAAACGTTTGCGGATGCAGTGGATATCCTGTTGTACAATTTCTTGTGCGAGTTCAGAAGCCTCACTGTGGGTCTTCGTCTGCTTTCGTTTTCGATTTAAAATCTAACCCCAACTAGGACAGTTCTGTTTGAACTTCCATGGTTGTTTTAGAAGGGTAAATTTGATGTATTTATTCCTTCCATTTATGATGCTTAAAAACGTATTCAAACTTAAGTAATCTTTTCATTTTTCTAATGAAATTGGAGATGTGAAATGAGATGTTTGACAAACCTGAAGCATATAGAATTTCATTGTTGTTGCTAGTTATAATAATCTTTCTCTAATTCCTCTTGCACAATTTCAGTGCGCCCTGACTAGCATGGAAGTATTTTTGACCCACCCCTCGACAGCGCCCTGACTAGCACGAAAGTATTTTTGACATTTGAATATAACTATGGATTTCACTCCTTTGGACTTGGACGAAAGTATTTTTGACATTTGAATATAACTATGGATTTCACTCCTTTGGACTTGGACAAAGTTCATTGATTTCTTTATAATTGAACTTCCTATAGACCACGGCAGGGACACCGATATAATGCTCTGTTTATGCTCCCTTGCAAATATGTATTTCAAGGCCATTGGTTCATCAGTATTGGTTTTTCGTCCCTCAAACCCTCCCTCAAATATGCTTAATAGACTGAACACCTTTCCCTTAACCCAATTGCAATAATAAATGCATTATTTATCTTTAATTCCACAATGAGTGAGCTCTTAGAGACTGCAACACAATGCCTTGAATCCACAACTTTATGTCAAATGCTTGAAATAAATCAAAATATTTTTTTCTATATACATATTTTGAATCATTTACACATCGCGTTGAGGTTCCGGAAACCATGGAAATTCATGTGGCATGCAACTGCAACAAAGGCCAATGTTACCCATAGCCTCGGTAAAGTTTGTTTAAGATTTGCTGGGCTAGAGGAACTTTGCTGGACTAGAGGAACTTTCCTTCTTTCCTGCTCCTTTCATTGTTCATTCGTCTGACCAGAAAATCCTCTGCAGCTACTATAACATGGACTGGAAGAACTTTCCTTCTTTTCCTCTTTCCTCCTCCTTTCATTGTTCATTCGTCTGACAAGAAAATCCTCTGCAACGACTATAACACAGACACGGTCATAATTGGTGCGTGAATGAAATTATATGTAATTTTATTACAAAATGCAAGTTTGAGATATTTTTAGATACTTGCACTCTGATAGCTTATGCAACTGCTGGTTACATACTTGCACTTGAACACTGGAGAATGAATCATGCACAAAGGGTCCAACGATGCATATGCATGACGTGGAATGTGTCATTGAATCTCTAGTGCTCAGCACCTATATAACTTTCTTATAGGTGCAGTTAGATTTCTTATAGGTGCAGTTAGATTCATATTGATTGATTTTTAAGTTGAAAGGGCTACACCTATATTGATAATGGGCATATTTAATAATTTTTTAATCATACATTTTTTAAATCTTTAGTTAACTGGTTTACTTTTTAACATTTACTTAATATGATTAAAAAATTAGTGTGTAACTATCTAATTGTCACTTTCAAATGATTATCAAACTTAATTGTTATCAAACTTAATTGAAATAACAAATTTACTTCATTATTAACTTTTTATCATTTTACAGTATTAGATTTACATTTGTGTCAAGTTTACTTATGGGAGCCTCATAATTACTATCAATTGTTTCATATTATTCAGTGATTTCATATTCTTCATATTCTTTTTTTCAAATAAGCTTTTGGGCGTTCACCAATATCGTCTCTAATAACTAGCACAACCATATTTAATTTACTAACCCTAATTTTAATATAAACCCTAATTAGGGTTTATGAATAAAATATGCTATAACCGTTCATTGTGGGCAAGTTAGTGTCTATGCTAATAAGTTCATTATGGGCAAGTTAGTGTCTCTGCTAATAACTAACACAACCATATTTAATTTACTAACCCTAATTTTAATATAAACCCTAATTAAAGTTTGTGAATAAAATATGTTATAGTCGTTCATTGTGGCTGTGCTAGTATATGCGTGAGTTGCCAATAATGTACAGTATTCCGATAGTCGAACAAGAACCAAGGAAAGTACCAGTATTGCGATAGTTGAACAAGAGCCAGCGAATCAACTTTACTGTTGTGAAAAGATTAACCACGAATTCATTAAGCTCACCACTAATGGAGAATAAGAAAGGTTGCAACTATGGGGCAGAGTGTAAAGTGGCATAAATGTAAATCTAGAGAAAAAAATCAATATTGAAGTAAATTTATAATTTCAAGTTTGTTGATTCTCAAAAATGCAAGAAAGTTATGAACATGAAATTTTATTCATTGATTTGGAAGAACATCCAAGAATATGATTGAAATTTATGATTAAAAGATGATTAAATGCACCTTAAAAAAAGGAAGTAATAATCAATACCTTAGAGTAAATTAACCTTCTCATAACTACAGATATGTAGTGGTTTCGGGATCATCTAAATTTAAAATGCTAAATTTCCTTTTGAAATTATAATTAAATAGTTCTTTAATTATTATATATATAATTTTTGTAATGATACATAACTATACTGTGTGATACTAAGCTCAAGTAGGATTAGTTAATTTAAGAGAAAATAGAAATTATGGTAATATTGTTCATTATCTCTAATGAATACAAAAAATAAAAATAAAAAGGAAGGAGAATAATGTAAAATGTAATAATAGTTTAAAAAATTATTATGAATGCTTAATTAGTGTAACAATAATTTTGTTTAACATGTTGGAGTTGAAATCTATAACAATTACATTTACATCTGCCACTTGATCCCTCCCTATTTATTATGGATTATTACGTTTAAACCCTTCTTATTTATTTTGGATTACTACTTCTAAACCATAACAATAGTGTAGGTATTACTTATTCATGAATAGCCTACCCTATTAATTAATTTTTTTGTTTAAAAAATGAATGTTGTAAAATTTAACAAAGAATTTTATGAGGGGAAGAAATATAGGAACGTAGTTGCTTGTCCAAGTTATTTATTGATTAGAGGGGCAAGGGTGAGTAAGTGAACTCTCCACCGGCCCTTGAGGGATAACCTTACCTTCCCTATGCTCTTTGAGGAGAAGAAATATGCTCTTTGAAGGGAAGAAATATAGAGTACCCTATATATGTAATATAACGCTTTTCGGCCCCACCCAATAAGTAACTCAAGGTTGAAGGTTGTGAAAGCTCCGTAGCAAGGACATTTCAAGGCTTCGTTAAATGCCAGTCTTCGTTCAATACTAGACTTAGTTCAATACACCAATGAGATATATCTTTAAAGATCCCCCTCACTTTATTGTATGAGTTACCCCGGCCCCTGCTGGCACAAGAGTTTTCTCCCTTCATAGATCATTGATTCACCAACCCGATTCATTACTAAGAATATTTACCATTGAAAATCTAGACTTCATTAGTAGTTTCTTAACTTAACGAATCTATTTTTTTTTATATATTGCCACAACCACATAAAAATTTAATTACAAGATCCAATGACATTTTAATACTGCCATGTATCATTCCAATGCAAAATTATGTTAAAGTATATATAACCTCATTGCAAATTTAAATTTCTTCTTTCTAATGTGTAACTGTATAAGTTACTACATGGTCATACTGCCATGTATCATTCCAATGCAAAATTATGTTAAAGTATATAAAGTATATATAACCTCATTGCAAATTTAAATTTCTTCTTTCTAATGTGTAACTGTATAAGTTACTACATGGTCATACTGCCATGTATCATTCCAATGCAAAATTATGTTAAAGTATATATAATCTCATTGCAAATTTAAATTTCTTCTTTCTAATGTGTAACTGTATAAGTTACTACATGGTCATATAAGAGTTTAGAAATGGAAAGGTTATATATGGCAAAAGTTATTAAAAAACATAAATGATCATATAATCAATGACTCTATGAGCAATGTAAGGACCAGCCACTATGTGGCTATCTCACTTGGTGAGATAGATATATGAGTGAGAGATTACGGGTTGAAGTTTTTTTAGCCAAACATTTTGTCTATTGTTTAGATTGTAATATTTATACTTGTTGAGATAGATATACGAGTGAGAGATTATGAATTGAAGTCATCTTTTTCGTCAAATATTTTGTTAATTGTTTAGATTGTAATATTTATTTTTTTATTAACCAGAAAATGAGGTTGGTGTGGTCTTATTGGTGCATACCACAGTGGGGTCTTAGACTAGGGTGAAGTGGTAACAAGGTAGTCGTAAGTATTTTTCTCCAAACATTTTTTTTATTGTTTATATTGTAATATTTATGGTTTTATTAACAATCAGAAGATCCAAGGCCAATGATAATTCCTTCAATACTCAATCACCAAACTGAAATAGATAAAATATGTGAAACAAACACCATGGTGAGGCTACGCTCACTTCTCTATTATTCAATGAAGACAGATTACATCTTTATATAGGAAAAGACTCTACTGAGTCAGTTACATGCAAACCAAAGACAACTAGACTCTTAACTAAGAATTGACTCTTAACACGCCTACACCTGACTCTCACAACTGAAGCTTATAACTGGTGCTTACAACTGGCGCTTACAACTGACACTTTCTCCATTATTTCCAAGTCTCCCCCTTAATGGAGAATGGATTGACTTCTAAACCTAACATCTCCCTAAACAATTCAAACTTAATCTTTCCAAGAGGCTTAGTGAAAATATCAGCAGCATTTTCACTAGTATTACAATACACAAGAGTTATTTCATTTGACTGCAACTTTTCTCGAACAAAATGATACTGAGCTTCAACATGATTTGTCCTTGCATGAAAAATTAGATTCCTTGCAATATTGATTGAACTTTGATTATCACATCTGATCATTGTAGGTTCCTTTCGTTCTTCTCCAACATCTTGAAGAAGTCTTCTTAACCAAATAGCTTCACAAGTTGCTGCAAACAAGGCTTTATATTCTGCTTCAGTAGAAGACAAAGATACAGTAGGATGCTTTTTACTGCTCCATGAAACAACCCCAGATCCAATGTTGAACGCATATCCAGTGGTTGATCTTCGATCATCCAGATTTCCATCCCAATTAGAATCTAAATAACCTGTCAACTCAACATCAGATGCATCAATATATTTAATAATGAGAGATTTTTACCTTTCATTATACTGCGTGCACACTCTACCGGAGTTCTATTTTTCCTTTTAACGACTTCATTTTGTTGTGGAGTGCGAGGTACTGTAAACTGTTGTACTATTCCATTATATTTGCAATATTTGTTGAAGTCCCCTAATTTATACTCTCCCCCTTGATCTGAATGGAGGATTTTGATGGATTTTCCTGTCTGTTTTTCCACCATGGTTCTGAATTCCTTAAAGCACTCAAAAACATCACTTTTTAGTCTAAGGAAGTAAACCCATGTGTATCATGCAATCATCAATAAATAACAGAAAGTAAAATTCACCTCCTAAAGACCTAGTCTGCATAGGCCTACAAACATTAGTATGCACAAGATCTAACACATCTCTCTTTTTCTTATCAGGATTAGAGGGGAATTCATCTCCGTGCATCTTTCCTAATGCACATCCATCACAAGCAACCTTCTCATTCTTTAACATAGGAAGTCCTTTAACCATATTCTTTTTCTGTAATAACAATAAATCAGGATGATTGATGTGTCCATACCTTTGATGCCAAAGAATCTTTGTTGGCATAGCTGCAGAAGTCAGTGCATGATGTGCTTTGCTGGTAACATCAATTTTGTATAGACCTCCTACTCTAACTCCCATTGCAACAGTTTGGAAGTGGTCCAACAGATCCTTCACTCTGCAATAATTCTTGAAGAATTCAACCTTCAATTTTTGATCTATAATGGTGGACACATAGATCGAATTTTTCTTTATTCCTGGCACATACACCACATTGCAAATGTGATGAACAGTACCATTCGACAATGTCACAGGAATGTCTTCATATCCCTTAATCTGATGAGCGTGGTCATCTCCAAGATATATGATGGCACCATTCTGTGTTTCTTTAAAATTAACATACCAATTTTTATTACTAGTCATATGTATTGATGCTCTGGAATCCACAAACTAGGCATCAAAATCATCCATTTCAGTAGATAAAACAGCGTTAGACACAAACAGCCTAAGATCTCATTAGTCAAAATTTGGGGGTTCATCAATATCATCACTAGCAATAAATAATATGTGATCTTGATTTGAAGATTTTTCTGCATGATGACCTGAATGTGTTCTAGGTTTATTCCCAGCCTCATCACTTTTCTTCTTATGACAATCTTTAACCATATGTCCAGGTTGACCACAATAAAAAAAACTCTTTGACTGATTCCTATCAGATTGCATACCTTGATTTGAAGATTATCTTCTCTGCGGTGAACTGTCTCTTTGTCATGAACCACCTCTCTACCATGAACTGCCTCCTCTACCTCTTACTCCTGATCTCCCTCTCGCAGATCTATTATTTGACCACAGTGCCAAATATTTACTCCGAGGCTTCAGATTCCCGTGCCTCTCTTACTCTTGCAACAAAATACCTATCAGTTCTTCAAACGTAGGAGGTTTCTCCCTTGCTGCAAGACCTGTTATGAACATATGATAGTCTTCTAGCATACCATTTAAGGTAATAGTTACTAGATCAGTATTGGAAACAATTTCCCCTATATTTACTATCTTTTCTTTCACCTCTTTAATGCGACCCAAAAATGAACTAACAGATTCATTTCCATCCATCTTAATGCCTAGCAATTTAGTTTTCAGGAACAAAATGCAATTTGTGTTGCTAGTTTCATACAATGCTTTAAGAGATGTCCATATTGCAATAGAAGTTGTATCATCTCTAATATGTGGAATTATGCTATCTTTAACTGACATGCGCAACAATACCTTTGCCTTGTTTTCACGCTTCTCCTAGTCTTGGATCTGTGCTATTGTTGCACCTGCAGCCGCATCAGGTTTCAGTTCAGTTCCCTTCGCAATGTTCTAGATACCATAGCTCTACATGAGCGTCTGCATCTTGAATTTCCAATTAATGAAGTTTGAGCCATATAACTTGTTGGCTTCGTTGAAGTAGGTCTCTGCTAGCGGATTTGCCATCGCTGCAATCTAGTCTCTGTAAGTAAATCAATAAGGATATGCAACTTTCTGTCGCTCTGCCTTTGAATACCACCGATTCGTCTCAATCTTGTCTTTCACACATTAAATCTCACAAATAATATTCTCTTGAATAAACTTTAATATCCACTTTTAAAGTTTATACTTCAAAATTATCCACTGTTAATAAACTTCAAAATAAAACCCACTTTAATAAACTTTTATATTCGAGATAAAGTTTAAACTCCACGTTCATTCACTTCACTTTAATAAAAAAATGAATAACACAGTCTTCACTTCACTTCACGCTTCAAAAAGAAATATCCACCCCTTTTGTTTTTAATAAGAAACTCAAACTATAATCATGCAAAACTGCAAAAAAATTTATAACTTAAAAATATCCACTTGTAAATATCCACCTTATAATTATTAAATTTCTTAAAAAAACTCATGATTCACTTTTCGTTCGACTCCAAGCATGCAAAGCTCACGCGAATTTTGCATTCATGATACAATGGGGATCCACGGTCACCACGAAATACCACACATGCAATCAAACTCCACTTGTGCACCCAATCTAAAAAAACTCATGCATGCATGCATGATTTTTCACCTCCATGATTTCAACCAGATAGATTTGCTCACGCGTGTTCGATCCACGTTGGGTTCACTCAAGGTAAAGGGCAGCCCACGCACCTCTCACACTCGACGATCAGATCAAC
Organism: Picea glauca; assembly: GCA_000966675.3. Taxonomy (NCBI): domain Eukaryota; kingdom Viridiplantae; phylum Streptophyta; class Pinopsida; order Pinales; family Pinaceae; genus Picea; species Picea glauca. The sequence continues at coordinate 1,025,913 of JZKD02S2282859.1, read as the reverse complement.
GGGCAATCAAGTCTTAGCCTACGGAAATCTCATGTGTTTCCGCACCTGACATGTATTCCGACTGTGGGATGTCTGCACCCCTCGAGTACTCCGCCTACAGGAATCGTGAAGGATGTTTGCACCTAAATGCACAACAGACTGCGAAAAAGATTGGTTCTAAGTATGAGCGAAAGTACGAGTAATATGTTGTTGCACCCTACTAGAGGAGGGACCTGCGAAGCTCTAGAATTCTTGCACTTTACTCCCGTGGCTCTGATACCAAGATAAAATATGCGAAACAAACACTATGGTAAGGCTACACTCACTTCTGTATTATTCAATGAAGATAGATTACATCTTTATATGGGAAAAGACTCTATCGAGTCATTTATATGTAAACCAAAGACAACTAGACTCTTAACTAAGAACTGACTCTTAACACGCCTACAACTCACTCTCACAACTGAATCTTATAACTGGTGCTTTCTCCATTATTTCCAAGTGAAATGGCATCTACAGGGTGGATGAGTGCATACGTTGAATGCAAAAGAAGTTTTCAACCTAGAAAGAAAGTACTTTGTAAGCTTTCGAACTATTAGAAAGAATGTTGGGCGAGGTAATGGTATGGAAATTGGATTTGAAACTATAGTTGATTCCCTTGCATTTGATTCAACTAATGTTCTGGTAATATCTGATGTTGTTCTACATTCTTATCAAACGGGGCCCGATAAATTAAAAATATACTATTTAAAGGTGCCCGTGCAGGCTCGACTTGCGAATAGAAAATATTTTTCTTAAATGCGCGAAAAACAAGGCTCTTGACGTTGATCTTCCTTTAGTTGATGTGTGGGCTATCAAGTGGAGTGATCGACATGCACGATTGAAGTTGGTGGATGGATGGTAATCTACATGGGTGTCATTGTGGGAAGGTTGCTGTGCAGACTACTGGAAAATCACTTTCATATCAAGGATGAACTCCCTCGTTTCATATCTGTCTCAAGATGCAATTTTTCTCTCTTGTTTTTTTCAAAACACCAAAGCAGACATAAAATTGCAGTAAAACCTCAATGCATACTAATTTAATAAAATAGGCATTATGGATTATACTAATCGAAGATCAAATCAACCGGTTTTTGAACCTGATCTATGAACAATCCCTCTCCGGGTCGCTGAGATATGTGGTATCATTGGGTAGATCGTGGATCATAGATACATCGCTCCAAATCGTAGTTCATATTTGTGATGTTAACCCAAATCAACAGAAAACTCTTTCAGGTTGTAGCATGGGGAACATGCACTCCTTCACTTCTCACTTTTCACTATGTGTATTTGCTCTTGATGCTCGTTCTAGCTTTAATGAGAGCATCGCCTGGCTTTGTCATTCTAGTATTCCAGATCCATATTATGCATGAATACAAGCAATCAAACACTTATCTAGGTGAATATGGATAGATCTAAGAATTATTTCCATGCTAGAGATGTGGTTGAACGATTTGAATCTAAATCTATAGTTTTGTTGATGTAAGCAACATCGCTACCTTCTCTTGGATTACCACCATAGAGTCGTCAATGATCATATCTGGATTTCTCACTCATTAATCTCATGGATGAGTACCATAAGCTATTAGCTCTTAAGAATTATAAGTCCTCTATACCAATTGATAAATATATAAATCTAGAAAGACCTTTAACAAAAAAAACTATATCCTAGAATGTGAAATACAAAGGTGGTATACTAAGATTTCATGATTGTATAAGAGATATAGATTGACAATTTCAAAAGGAAATTTAAATTTCAAAACCAATTTCCACTACCAATTATGAGTACCCATTCCTTGTACTTCATATGATGTCTTATAAACTACCTTTGGTGTGTAAATACTTGTTGCAAAGTTCAACAAATTCAACACATCCTCTACATCCTTAATTCTAACAACACTAGAATGTGGAATTGCTAAAAATTCTTCCCATTCCGAGGCTCCACCATTAGTAAGGCCAACTATATCTACTATTTCTCATTCTTGTCTCCAAATTGATGTAAGGTTTAGAACATGAACTATTCACCAAGTGCTGACCAATATTTTATCACATTCATTCATAATGGGCTTTTTAAATTGTGAAAAATAATGTCAATATGTAGGGGTCTTTAAAATGTGAAAAATAATGTCAATATGTAGGTATTGGGGGATGTGGGCTCTTGGAGGGCATAAAAAGAGGTATCTAGTAAAAATAAGGATTTATTTTATTGGAAAGATGTATTGGGAGGGGGGTTAAACAAAAGGATTTTGAAATCTATTTATCAATATCTAGTGAAATTATGGATATGATTTAATATCCCATGAACAGAGCTTGTGGTTTGAAACAACTTGGTAAAGTTTGAAATATGTCTTTTCAGGTAAAATTCATATTGATTTTTCATAAAGTTAGAAATTTAAACCATAATGAACCTAAGAATGCTCTCCCAATATAACTCTATTCCCTTCAACCACCTTCCACACTAACCACCTTCCAATCAAAGTAAAATATACAACCATGTCATTCCATATTGTTGAAACATTAAATTAAAATATGTTGTGGTCCTCATCTAGTCATGAACTTTATTTAGCTCAATGTATTTTTGAGAAACCACTTAACTCCATATACCAATCCTTAAAATAAGCCTCCATGCACATTTTGTTTCTAAAGAATTTACAATTTTTTGAATGTATTGGAACCCACATCCATCCATCCACATCCATCCATCTCTTTTGGAAGAGAAATTATCTTCCATTGAACCAAGGACACACTTCTTTTTCATTACCCCCTAACCACAGAAACCTTAAACTAAATTTTCTTATTTCCTCTAGCATATTTTTTATTCTATAACATATTTTACCAAAAACAACCCCACAATAACCATAACTTATACCATGCCTTAAGCCTTCTCTCCACATTTCATATTAAACAGTCGTAATAATTTTTTACATAAATTATACCATGCGTTAAGGCTTCTCTCCACATTTAATATGAACTAGTCGTAATAATTTTTTACATAATAATCTGTTTTAATATAAAATCCTAAGTATTTCAATTCCTTCTTAAAATCAATTTACTAATAAGGAAATATCTATGTATTCTTTTTTATATCATCCTCTCTTACGCCCACGAATTAAATTGTGGACATACCAATATTTATGCTTATCTATTTTGTAGTGTAGTGCAATTAAAGAGTCTCCTTGTGCATTCATTTTGGAGCCATAAAAAAATAACATATCTGTGAACAATAGGTTAGGGAAATATAAATATCTCCCCAATTTTATACCCTTGTAGAATTAATTTTCTTAACCTTCGAAAAATCTCCACTAAACCCTTCTACCAATCTAAGAAAAAGTAGGAGAGATAATGGGAACCCCTACCTTAACTTGTTGTTGGCAAAAGTAGGAGAGATAATGGGAACCCCTACCTTAACTTGTTGTTGGCATTGAAAAAAGGTGATGTAAAAACTTTCATAAAAATAAACAGAGTTATACTAATCACATATTTTATCACCCAATTAACTAAAAATACACTAAAAGCTAAGTGAATCATCCTAAACCTTAAATAAATACAACATATCCTATCATAAGTCTTAGACAGGTCCAATTTCATCACCATTTCTTGAACCTAAGTGAATCATTCTAAACCTTAAATAAATCCAATATATCTTATCATAAGTCTTAGAGAATTCCAATTCCACCACCATTTATTGAATCCTCTTTTATTTTATTTTATTTTATGGAGGACTTCTTGTGCTAACTACTTTATGTATCTATCTACCCACACATAAATCAAACAATTCATTTGAAAATGAAATGTATAATAATGTTTAAATTATTCTAGTGATAATATTTATTATATAATATCATAAATCAATTTACATAATGAAGTGAGTCAAATTCTAATTTTGAAATGAATGAAATAAAGTTAGATTGTATTTTGAAGGTTATAAACATATTTCTAAAATATCTAGACTATTATAAAACCCTTAGTAAATCATAGTGAATTAATTTGTAAAACCCTAACCAAAAAATCTATAGGTTACCCATCAAAGCTATAAATATTGTCATTTTGAAAGGAGTACAACATCTCTTTAAGTTCATATTTGAATCTTCTTGCATCAACCTCACATTGTCTCCATCATTGAGAAATCTAGGAATTTGTTTTGTCATCTTTACTACCTCAATGATAGTTTCTTGGATCTCCTATTTAAATATGTTACTTAAAGTAATCCACCCCTGTACAAGTGAATCCTCAAAACTAGAGACCACATACCCATCACTCCTTGAAACCATCTAGATGGTATTTACATTTTTATGGTTTACAAACTAATGGAAATACTTTGTGTTATTGTCATCCTTAAAGAGCTAGAGATATACACTCCTAAGTATCCATGTTGCCTCTTTATTATCGAATATTTCCCTTTTCCTTTGTTTTGATTGTTTAATATTATTTTTGTATTTCTCATCTACATATCCAACCATGTTTTGAAGACACATCTCCTCCATTTTTTCTTTATCTGGAACAATCTTCTCTCATCTTTAAGCCTATTTTCATGAGTCCATGTCACTGCTACCTATTTGAATTTTTTTACATTATCACAAAATTATAGAGCTACAAATTTCTTAAGAGACCCATGATAAGGATTCATATTTTAGCATAAAAGAAAAATATTATCCCTCTAACCAATTGGGGTTGAACTTGAAATGACTAATGAGTTTCCTTCCTAATGAAACTAGTTTTAATAACATGGGAAAATGATAAGCAAACTGTTATCTAATTATAATCTAATGATTAACGAGTTAATACGTCACATGAAACTAGTCTAATATTTTTTTCAATTACTTCCATGCCATCCTCTTATTACTACAAATTGTCTTTAATTTGCCAGGTTATATGTTAAAAAGACCCACCTCTTCTAGCCTCCTAAAAAATAAATCCTCTTCTATCCTAAATAATGAATGAATCAAAGAATCAACTTCATTGGAGATCCCTAGATTTTTGGTCTCCCTAGAAAGAATTCGACATCCCCTCCTAAAATAACATTTCCTTGTGAAAACAAGTCAATTCTAAAGACCTTCTCCTAGTATGTATGTCTATCATTATAAGTGTCATAAATGTTTATGATAATAAAATCTTCACCCAAAATCCAATTTTGGAAGAATAACATTTTCCCAACTTTAACCAAGCATTAAGCCAACTAAAATATAAATAATTAAATTTATAAACCCCTAATTCCCTTTCTAAATTAGAAACAATTTTAATACCTTCAAGCCATGGATTCCTACAAAAGTGAAATGACAGGCCTATGTGAGTCTAGAAGCATTTTCAATTCTTATTTTTTCAAAGTGATTCCCATTCCTCAACCATTCAAACATAAGAAAATCATGACTCACCATCTCTAGGGCATTACTAGCTATAAGAACGTGAACCAACGAGTATTGTTTACATAACAATACTTCGCAATGTTCCTTTTATTGTGCGATAGAGATATTAGATCGCCTACCTCAACCTACAATCGTCTCCCTTCATTTATCCCTTGATCTCCATCAATAGCCCTCTCTACACCACCAATATCCTATCTCGTGGATCTTGGGTTATATTTGTCAAGATTAAAACATCACCAATACCTTCTTTCGTGGGACTTCGGTTATATTTGTGAAGATCTTCGAATGAACTTTAAATTCCTTTTGAAAACTCAAGTTCATATAAACCCCCTGGTGTATTTTCAGGGGTTGAAAAAAAGTCTTCTACAACACGCTCCCCCACATTTAGTGATAATTTTCCCCCACAAGCTTAGAAATTTTCATAACCCAAGAGATCCCTTAGAATGATAACCCCTTACCCTTATCAACAATACGAAAAACCTCCACATTATGTTAATAACATAGGTCCAAACCCTTTTCAAATGTAGTATGTAGATTTAAGGAAACGAGGTCTTTCATAGACTTGCCATTTCCTTTTTCAGATGAATTCGAGACAGCTGAAATATCGGACGCATGGACCCATAACTTTGTCACTTCAAATCTCGTCTCATAAGGTCGTAAATTATCTTTATCTACTATCATCGCCAGATTTTTTACTTCCCCTTCTCTACTACCGTCAACCCCAGAGTTATCTTTGTCCAACTTACCTACCTTCAGATTAATGTCTTTAAGATCTGAATGCTCGACTGGAGCCTTACTTGTAACCTTTTCAATCCTCACTGCAGATTCTTTCCTAACCCATACCCTTTTTGTGAAAGGGAAGCTCACATTCCTGCACCAAATGGCCATATTGATGGCATCTCACACACTGAATCGGAATCCCTGAAAGAATCCAGAGGCTGCGTAACTGAACGTAACTCCTGCAAAGTCCATTTGTCTCTAACCCTTCTCTTAAATTGATCCCAACTACAATTTTTCCCATGGACGTAACACCCAAATTTGAAAAAGTCATATCTGCTTTGAAGATTTTCGGTAACAAACCTTCAATTTCTTTAAGCACCTCATAAGACCAAAATCGAGCAGAAAACCTGGAAGTTTTATCCAAACTGGAGTGAAATAATTTTTTCAGAGCGCGCATCAAAGAATGGTTTCCACTACTTCAAGAATAATGGAGTTTATTCCCACTTCCAAGATGCAACCAAAACCTTTTTCGAGTTCTCTGTAGACTGAAATAAGAACCCCATCCATCCATCCTCAAGAATGAATGTACAGCTTCCAAGAGTACCGTAATAAAGGAAACCATACTGTTTTCACCAAATCCTTTAGCGTCTGTTTATTCATCATTCGAGCAAAGAATAGACCGACCAGTTCTTGACCTGATAATTCTAACAAGTTTGTGCATCTTATTCTAACTAGATTCACTCGACTGCCTCTCTATCGGATGCACCTTTCCCATTTCTTTCTTAACTAAGTTGAACCCGCTCCTCAAGTATAGAAATTGGTTCAAGATCACCCTCACAATAGAACCCATATCGATCACTAATAGCTGCACCAAAAACACGTTGAAGATAAATAGGATCACATTGTCTTACCTATGTAATATTTAAACTCTTTATTCTCTCGTCTACATTGCCTTGCACTTCACTTAACCGCACTTTTCGTCACCTGATCTCTATTTTCCACCTCCCTCAATGGACATAACGAATTCTAATACAAACCACTTAGAAGTGGACCTACACTCAAAACGAAACCAGGCTCCAAGCTCTCCGAAACGAGTTGACCACTCCCCCGCATTATTTCTCAGTATCTTCAGCGACATGAAGAACATCATCTAAACCTTGCCTCGAAACAAATTTTTTTCTTATAATCCCAATGGACCACTCATGCAATCCCTGATCATAATGCCACTTGCAAAGCCTACTGCCTCTCCCTTCACATCTCTGGAGAAACAACCTGATGCAATAAAGTGAAAACTCCGAGAACCATCCCATTGCTGATGTAAAGATCTATATCAATCTGAGGTATAGTTTGGGCCTGCTCATTGGAATGATTGCCCAATAAGCCTCTTGCAATATCTAAAGGGATTCATTGTGGATGATATAAATTCCCATCCTCTAGAGTAGGACTTGTCATATCAAGCATCAGACCCTGATTACACATTTTCCTAAATTTAGCTCCTCAATATTTTTGGACCATGAAGGCATATTGAACTTGTCACTTCGCCAAATTCCACTCAGATCTGCCTATGTGCTAGCAAATTTGATGGCTTATGTATGAATGGATTTGACATCTCATCTACCAAATCAAGATCGATACCTACTAACCCTTTTCATTGAAAACGTTTTTCAACATTCTTACAACTATTTGTAGAAGAAGAGGAAAAATATCTTACACATTTTGATAGTTTAACATGCTAGTTGAAATGGTTGAGTGTTTTGAGCTTCATGTATAAGTTTTTGAAAAATATTTGAAAATGGATATCTCTTTTACATACCTCACTTGATATCCCTACTAAGTTAAATTCCATAATTAATATTGATGGGTTTACATTTGGTTCCATCAGCAAAGTGCAGGATATCTTCAACCTCTAAAAGCAATCGTGCCACTTAATAGTAATGATGCACATATTACAATCCATGTCATTAACTAATCATTGTTGATGTTGTTATTTTGATTTTACTATTTCATCGAAATAAGGCAATCCTATCACTTGATTTTACTTTTAAATTTATTATTCTCATTTCCTTGAATTAGGAGTAGAGCACTTCACATAGATAGAACAAACAAGTATAGTATATAGAGTAGTGTTATTTATACATCAATTATCCTTTCTCATATCAAATGACATTGATCATTAATAAATTTAAATATATTAAATATTATTAGTTAATGTAAATTGAAAATGAAAATTTCTCAGCATTAAATTAAAATGAATATATTGTTACAAAATGTTTTAAAATTAAAATATAGAATTTACATTGTAAAAACATGATATGTTAGAAATCAACATGACACCTACCATAATGATTCATGATTGATGAGGTCAAAATGCAGAAAAAAAAAATGACATGGTAAGAATTCCAAAATGTATGTAAAACATTGTAAAGAAGGATTCTATTAGCATGCAATGAGGATCCAAGCTAAGGTCTAAAATTATCTTATACAAGTCATGAACTAGACACCATAAGTAAGAGACAATAAACACTAAGAAGACGTTGGAAGGATGAGTAAATAAATTAAAAGAGGATGCAATGAGGATACTAAGGAGACACCAAGAGGATGCCAGAGGGGTTCTACCAAAATTCTACTAGGATGCAAAGAGCATGGTACAGAGACCCATTTAGGATCCAACATGGATGATAAGAGAAGTTAAAAAAATCTAAAAGGATGTTACAAGAACATTATGAGAATACAAATAGGATGTTATGAACAAACAACTAGTTTGAAGAAGAAACTATGAAACTCGGATGCCAAGAAGACACGAATAGGATGGAAAGGGAAGCCAAAATGGATGTAAAAGATAAAAATGATGTATGATGAGGTCAAATAAAGACAATGGGGTATATAACTAGATGTTAATGAGGGTACTCACAAAAAAGACATGGATAGAAACATATACCTATAGTGTGCATTATTTCACCTAAAAAATGGAATAAGATGGTGCATAGAGGTTGACATAGGAAACCATCAACAAGACATCTATTAACAAGGAATGGAAAAATCATTGGAAATGGATATCTCTTCAACATGCCTCACTTTATATCTCTACTATGTTAAGTTCCATAATTAACATTGATGAGTTTACATTTGATTCCATCCACAAAGTGTAGAAAAGTTCTAATCGAAAAAATCTTCAACCTCTAAAGGATGGTAATGATGCCACATATTAAAATATTTGTCCTTAGTTAATCATAGTTGATTTTGTTATTTTGATTTTACTATTTCATCCAAACACTTGATTTTACTTTTAAATTTATTATTCACATTTTCATGAATTAGGAGTAGAGCACTTCACATAGAGAAAACAAACAACTATAGTATACAGAGTAGTGTTCTTTATACATCAATTATCCTTTCTCATATGAGAATGACATTGAGATTAATAAATTTAAATATTAAATATTATTACCTAATGTAAATTAAAAATGAAAATGAAAATTACTCAACATAAAATTAAAATGAATGTATTGTTACAAAATGTTTTAACATTAAAATACAGAGCTTACATTGTAAAAACATGATATGTTAAAAATAAACATGACATCTCCTTAATGACTCATGATTGAGAAGGTCAAGATGAAAAATATGATAAAAAAAATGACATGATAAGAATTCCAAAATATATTCAAAGATTTGTAAAGAAATATTTTATTAAGATGCAATGACGCTGCAAGCTAAGGTCTGAAATTATCTTATACAAGTCATGAAATAAACATCATAAGTAAGAAACAATGAACAGTAAGAACATGTTGGAAGGCTGAGTAAATAAATTAAAAGAGGATGCAATGAGGATACTAAGGAGACACCAAGAGGATAAGAGGGTGCTACCAAAATTCTACTAGGATGCAAAGAGCATGGTACAAAGACCTCTTTAAGATCCGACATGGATGGTAAGAGAAGTTAACAAACTCTAAAAGGATGTAACAAGAACATTATGAGAACACAAATAAGATGCTATGAACATACAATTATTTTGAAGAAAAAACTATGAAACTCGGATGCTAAGAGGTCATAGGATGGAGAGGGAAGCCAAAAAAAAAAGATGTAAAAGACAAAAATGATGTATGATTAGCTCAAATAAAGACAATGGAGGATATAAGTGGATGGAAATGAGGGTCACAAAAAAGACATGGATAGAAACATATACTTTCAGTGTGCATTATTTCACCTAAAAAATAAAATAAGATGGTGCATAGATGTTAACATAGGAAACCATCAACAAGACATCCATTAACAAAGAATGTATCGACAAATGAGCCATTCACAAGAGTCCCACATTTTGATAAATGATATATTGGTGAGGATTTCATTAATTGAAATATGGTGATGAAAATTTCATATGTGAAGCCCTCAAAAAATATATATTCCTTGAGAATTTGGTTGTGTAATAAAAATAAAAATTTTAGGAAATTTCATTAACTTTTTAGTAATTTAGTTTTCTAAAACTCTTAATTACATTAGATAAGTCAAAAAGTATTTTATTTATTTATTTATTTGATAAAAAATATAAAAAGAGTTAATAGATTAATTTTCTTAAAAAAATATTTATATTTTAAATGTACTAATAATTTGAAACTTTTTACTTATTATTATTATTAATTTTAAATCACATTCTATAAAAAAAAAATTGATTTCATCATATATTTATTTATAAGTTTATGTAAACTCTAAAAATATAAATACCATTTCAATAATAAATATTGAATATCTTTAATATTTTTTATAATTGTTGAATTTTTAGATATTAATTATTCAAAATTAAGAAAAAAAAAAGTTTTAAAAAAATATTTAAAAAAATATTATAAAAATAAAAATGAGAAAATCACATTCCATCTTATATATGTCCATATAACCTACCAAAATGATTCATTGATAAATCTGGTATAAATCCTCCATATTACTTACAAGATTTGAAAGTATTTACCCCTTACCCCATGAAAATCCTTGGAAAAAATAAGTAGATGATGATATCCAAACCATCAATAAATGGTTAGAACCTTTTGACAACACTCAATATAGAGCTTTATAACTAGTTTCAAAAACCATGATAGAACCTAATAAGTGTTGACAACACTCCATATAAAGCTTAATAACAAGTTTGAGAAACCATGATACATGTTCTAAGATTAAACCATCAACAAATGGTTAAAACCTAATCAAGAGTTAACAACACTCGATATAGAACTTAATCACAGGTTTAAAAAACCATGATAGATGTTCTATGCTTAATTGATTCCTCATTTTGAGTTTTAATCTCTCTGTACATTTTGTGCCACTTGTTTTAATAAAATCCATGACATGGACTCATACACTCACCCTATTTTTGAGCATTGAAAAATAGACAATGAAGTTTATGATTTTTGTGGAAAACTTATAAATAAAAGACATGTAGGATATTAGACTCTAAGATGTGGCATGCATTATCTTAATCATTATAGTGTAGTTATAAGTTTAAGGTGTGACATGTCATTAATATATGATATATTATTAATAAGGATTAATAGGTTATTATTAAGTAAAAAAAATTATTTCTTGTTTGAGTTGGATTAATGAATCTTTATACTGGTCTAATATTAAAGAGATCCTAATATCTTCAACCCCATATAATATGTCATGCAAAACAAGAAAAATATAATAATAACAAATTTATTGTGAGTAAATAATTATACAAATATTTATATGTATAACACTAGAAAAATAAAATCATATCATAACTATTTTTTATTAACCCATAATATATATAAAGTTAAAAAATGCAAGTCCATCTTATTTCTAGATATGTATGCATCAATATATTTATCCCAATTGTTTTTGGATTTCTTTCAATGTTTAATAAATCTAAAGTTAAAATAGATTTATTATAACTTAATGTCATAATGTGAGGATTAACATATCATAAGAGAGAATAATTAACCACATTTTATGGAAGGGAGTTTTAAATTTGTGAAAAATAAATTCAATATATTGTAGGTATTGGTTGGGGATATGGAGTATAGGAGATTTATAAGTATATTGAGAAATATAAAAAGGAGTTTTTAATAAAAATAGGAGATATCTAGTAAAAATATATTTTTTTAATTGAAAAGATGTATTGGAAAGTAGTTCAACAATTTTTTTTTTTTGAAATATTTATCAATATAAAATGAAATTATAAGTATTTGTTTCATACCATTAAAGTAACATAAAAAATACTAATCAAATCTAATTTATCTAATTGCCAAATGCAAATCATCTCATCAATATCAATATGAAATAAGCTCCTTGAGATCCAATAATAAACAAAATATCAAATGCCATAATGAAATTCATCCCACCAATATCAATGTTAAGGTGCAATAGGGAATTTTGTAATCCCACCAATATCAATGTTAAGGTGCAATGTAGGGAATTTTGTAATCCCACCAATATCAATGTTAAGGTGCAATGTAGGGAATGTAGGGGAATTTTTTTATGTGTTCCATTTTGAAAATTAATATTTTAAGTGGCGTAACAAATTTTCTAATGCTCCGATCAATCGTTACCTAAATATGGATCAATCCTTACCAAATATATTGATGAATTCCATAACTGTATCATGTTTTTGAGCATCCATGACTAAGACTGTAACAAGATCCTGAAGTAAAAGAGTTGTTTTGTGCGTTTTATACAATTCCAGTGGGAGATCCTAAATCTCAATTCCCGAAGCAAAGCACCGTGCGAATGACCAAACTGGATCTCAACGCAAAGAAGACTGCAATGTTAAAAGATTTGAAAATCATTAGTGGAGAGTGTCTTTTGAGTGGGCTTATGTGGGAAAGTGCAGAATCATCAGCGAAAACATCACTCGGTGATGTTGTTAATGTTGTTAGGGACCTGACTGCGGTTGAAGTATTTGAAAATCATTAGTGGAGAGTGTCTTTTCAATTGGCTTATGGGAGAAAGAGGAGAACCATCAGTGAAAAAGTCATTCTCGGTGAGGTTGTTCAGAACTTGACTGGGATTGAAGTGTTTAAAAATCATTAGTGGAGAGTGCCTTTTCAGTTGGGCTTATGTGGGCAAGTGGACAACCATCACTTAAAAAAAATCATTCTCGGTGAGGTTGTTAAGAACTTGATTGCGGTTGAAGTATTAGAAAATCATTAGTGGAGAGTGTCTTTTCCGTTGGCTCATGTGAGGGAAGTGGACAACCTTCACTAAAAAATTCATTATCGGTGAGGCTGTTAAGAACTTGACTGGGGTTGAAGAAAGTTAAGCGATTGGCCTTAGCAACAAAACGGGGTCAACTGGCTTAAGTACTAATCACGGAAACCGTAAAACTGAATCTAAGTCACTATGTAATTAATGCAAATTTCAGTGCACTTAAATCTTGCGACACCCTTTTAGGGAAGCCAAGCCAGACCGTAGTCTAAACGTTCTGCATTTTCAGTTATGTAGTTTAAATGATTCTTTTTCATTAGTTTTTTTTTGGATATTTGCTTGAAATTTGATAAGAAATTGTTAGATCTACAGATTTGAGTGATTATTTCTGTATAATTCAAGTATTATAAGAGTTTTTAAACATGCTGAATTCATTTCTGCATTCAGAAATAGATTTTAAACAATAAAAATAGTATTTTGTGCAAATTTATTTTGCTGGATTCCGACAAATGAAAGTCATTTGATAGAATAGTTAGACAAAGCCTTTAAATGTGGCTACACATTTCTCCATCCATGTTGATTAGAATTACATATTTGAGATCTTTTAGAATTAAATTCTTTTTTACATTTAAAAACGAAATTTAAACAATGTAAAATTGTGATTTCATATGTTTTAAAAAACCTAAAACATTTAGAGTAACCAAAAATGCCATAAAATTGTGTTATGAATTGTTTCTTCAAAGTGACATCTTGAACACAGTTGCGCTCTAAAGTTTCCGGGTGCTTGCACATTATAGCAAGCATAACTAAAAGTACGTTGCAAAATGTAGAACAAGTGAAAAACTTAAACAGTTGAACAGTGAAAAACTTGTAATTTATAAATGGCATAAAGAACAAGTGCACAATCCGCGAAGATCTTGCAGATTCCTTGAAATGTTTATAAAGCAATGTTAAGAGTGTTAATTATTGCTCGCATTGATCAGACCAACGACTTGAATGGTCACAGAGGCGAAAGCATTTGGCTTGCATCGCCCAATTGAAAGGTGCTTGGTTTAATTTAGGACGTGCTTAATCCCGTGCTGAAAGATTCTCTGCAACTATAATTATAATATCCATAATTCTATCTAATTTTAGTCTTGATGATTGTTTAGTTCAGTACGAATAATTCTATTTTCACACAATCGTACCCATCTAGTGTATATATTCTTTGTTTTGGTTGATTTATTGCGCACTTGCATGGCAAGTGAATTCCATGTATATGATATTTCTCTCGGTGGAGCGATTTCGGTATCTAGAATTAAATAGATGTCATGTCATCACTGCTGAAAGAGCATATAGGAAAATGATGTAGACAACAAAAGCGAATCTCCAATTGAGAGTTGCATGTAAAGCGTCCAAAACAAAAGAGACTCATGCTTTTTAATGCCAAAATAAGTCTAGATACTCAAGAGAATTAAGTCAAGCAACCTACGGTTGAAATGACTTAAGGATTCAACTTGAACTGTTATTGGAATATATGAAAACTTGAACTGTTATTGGAATATATGAAAGGATCAAATTTGAAGAGAGAAGGGTTATATTTTAATGTGAAGGGTTAACTTTATTGAAGCTCTTCTAAATTGATATATTAAAATAAATTATTCTTTCTGTATTAAAAGGAAAAATAAAATAAAATTCCACCTATAAAATGGTTTTTTTTATAAGTCATTCATTATAAAATGTTGAGATTTTTATCATAAACTTTTTTATGGTTTTTGGACATAAAGTAGATTCCAAATATTCAATGACTTTATTATTTAATTTGGAATGTTGATGATTTGAAGGATATTGAAATTGATGACTTAGTTATTTAATTTGAAATTTTGATATTTTAAAGGATATTGAAATTCAAATAAAAAGGGTTGCTATTTGAAATAGTTAATATGTACATGTTACAAATATTAGAAATAAATTAACTTAATACTAGAGAAGAAACCAACTAGATGGGCATTGGGTAGTAGGTAACTTGAAGACTTGTGGTGTACAAAGATACCAATAGTTATGAGCAAGTCTAGAAAATAGAAAGAATTTTTGTTCATAAATCAAGATAGCAAAAAAAATCACCATTTGATCCTCAATCTATACGGAATATACATGTATGCATGAGCACCATAAAAATATGATCTTATTGTATAAAAAACATAACAATCTTTCTTTGAACTAACTTGGTGTTAACAATTGTTTTTTTTTATTGCTAAAATATAGAGGAAAAAAACTAATAAAAGAAAAAAACTGCCAAAAGCAATAAAATAATAAAAACTAGATATTAAAGAATTTTTTTTATTACTAAGATATAGGGAGAAATGATTGATAAAAGATAAAAAAACTTATAAAAAGAATAAAAAAATAAAAAATAGAACACATTAAGGAAATTTTTTAGATTGATAAAATATAAGTGAAAAATACTTATAAAAGAAAAAAACTTATAAAACCAATAAAAAAATAAAATCCAAAAATTTTCTAACAAAAAAAATTTAAAAACTAAAATACATTAAGAAATTTTTGTTATCTTTCATTTCAAAAAATATGAAATAATTTTCATTTCAAATTTGACAAATTATTTTTTTTTCAATTTTCATTTGCATGGGAAATAATTTTAAACCCTTCCATGAAAAATTAAAGAGCATTTTGAAGAGCAATGAAGAATGAAATTTTGATCCATGCAGAAAGCTTATTCTGTGATAAACAAAAGCAAAGCCACAAAAAACTTAGGAATACTGGAGCAATGAAGACCAAAAATTTTAGCCCTTCAGGAAAACGGATGGCTTATTTTGTGATAAACAAAAGCAAAGCCACCTACAGCTTAGGAATACTGATTAAATAAATAAGGAGTGTGCTTATGAACATTTTGATTTGACACTTGCAAGGAAAGGCATGGAATATTTTAAAGATAAAACGCACTTTAAAACGTAGCGATGAAATCGTTTACAGGTGGGACATTAGCCAGTTTTTGCGATTATCCTATGCGGCCATATTGTCTCTTGGAGTGTTGTTCTCCCCCAAGTGAAAGAGAATCTACGTGCACGGACATAAAGTAAGGTATTTAAAATTGAAAGTGAGAAAATGGGTATTAATATGAGCCCACCCTCTCATAAGTAAAAGAACACAGCGATCTCCTCGCCAAGAGGCATTGCTTTCTTCTTCTTTCCCTCGTTCAGCAAACACATAATTTTCTGTTTCGAGAGCAAAGAAATGGTGAACAATTTCTTGCGTTTGGCTGTTGGCATTTTAGGTCTGTCAAATATACTGTTTCCACATTAACATATACATCTCATGTCTTGCTTTGCTAAGTAGTATAGTAATTCCTGGTTCAGTAGTCACTAATTTTAGACGGTAGTGTAAAGTTCTTGATGAAGTAAATATTAATGTCAACTGGTTTATCTCA
>JZKD02S2282859.1:941407-966355 GCA_000966675.3 Picea glauca | reverse complement strand
AATTTCTGTTTTGTGATTCGATTCTCTTTTACAGTAGTTAAATGAATGCATAAGTGTGTTGATGATTTCATGTCAATTGCAAGAGATAGATATTTCTTGAAGCATTAGATGATTGTTGTTTTAATTCCTATTACTGAGATTTGATGTGTGACAGTTCCTCATAAGTTCACATTTGTTTTTCCTTTCACTTGGTTTACATTTGTTGTTCCTTTACTTAGTTTACATTTGTTGTTCCTTCCTGTTAAAATATAGTTGTTGTTTCTTTCAATAAAAGTATGATTGTTGTCTCTTTTCGATTAGATTACAGTCTCTATTTCTTTCCATAGATAGAGTAATTTGCCCTTTTCCTTTCCAGCAATTTGATTCATAATAATAGTCGATTTTGCAAGTCTTTACTTAGATTCAATTATTTCTCTTAAAATGAATTCAATAGATTAATTAGTTCCTTTCCATTGCACAACTTTAGATTTCAATTCCTAGAATCTTTAATGAATGTTTGAGGAACTTCATTGCTGATAAACTCAGATTTTCTTTATCTACATGATTTTAGCCTCTACGAGCTATCTTCATAGACTTTGCCAATATTCTTGAGATAAAGACGAATCCTTAGGTTGATAAATTAATGTTAAACTAAGGTTGTTTTTAGACATCTTTAGACCCCAACATTTTGGCACCATTGCCCTGGAATAATTTCAAAGGTAGCATAGATTGTGACTCTAGAGGACGAGGTATTGAAGACAGAAGGTAAGAACCTATGCAGGTAATAAGTAAGATGCTTATGCTAGAACCTACCTCCAGCTGACGCAATAAGAGGTTGCATAGGTGTTTTCTTTCTTGGTTTTCTTTTTTTGTGTGTGAAGTGTGTATGACTAAGAAGAAAGATCTTGAAAAAACAAAACCCCCACCAAAAATTACCAAAGCACAGGGCTCGGTGCTCCCTAGAAGAATCACTTTCATAGACAACATCATCCGAAAGAAGAATCTCAAGCTTCGGTTGGACCTAGAAAAGGATCTACCTGAATCCATCAGGTGGCAGTTTCACCAACTGCAACCCATGCTGAGATTCATAGAAAAACTGAAGGGAGTGAGAAAATCTTTCAGAGCACAGATATTCCACCCCTTAACCCTTTAGAAGAGGGAAACTCTTGTAATCTAGAGGAAGGAGAAGGAGAAACTAGTGGGATAGCTAAGATAGACCCACCACCCGATCCTGAATCTCCTGTGAAAGAAGAAGGCATACTCAAAATCCCAGATAGAAGGAGTGGAATCAAATCCCCTAGAGGATCAAATAACCAATCAATTCAATTAAAATATCTGGATCAAGAAATCCCTGAAGATTTCTGGCATATTTTTTATCAAATGGCACAACGAAATCCACAACATCCTAATACTTCCACTTTGGAATATCCGATAGTTGATCCAATCGCCAATGCCCCCATGAAGGTAATTCCCCTACAAAAACTGCCAACCTTTCATGGATTAATCTCAGAAGACCCGGACAAATTCTTATTTGAATTTGATGTCCTATGTAGAGGGTATGATTACACCTCTGAACCCCAAAAATTAAAAGTGTTCCCCTCCACTTTGAAAGGAGCAGCTCTACGTTGGTTTATGGGATTAGGGGGAGGAACTATAAACTCATGGGATGAGATGAAACATGCCTTCTTGACAAAATATCAGGATTATTGTAGAACCAGAGACTTAAAATATGAAATATTTCAAATGACTATAAAAGAAAATGAATCATTAGAAGAATATGTCGAGAGATTTCAATATAATTTACAAAGATCACCCTATGGTACGTTACTAGGTGAAGTACTTAAGGAAATTTTGATTAAGGGTATGAAAGATGAATGGGTAGAAACATTGAATTTGATGGGGAAGGATGATATTTATCAAGAAACATATGATGACATCATCCTATTGTGCATCAGGTGCTCAAGAGGAAGTTCACGGGCCATATTAGGGATGTGTATCCCCCTCACCATAAATAGCAATATTGGGGTGTTACGCGAGATGAAGTTGGTAATCTCTTAGAAAACCTAAAAACATATATTCTGAGCACTCTGATGACACAATTGGATGTATTGCAGGCCAAACAGAAAGAAACAGAAGCAGAACAAACATTGGCCATATTTTTCCATAGGTGCATAGGAAAACACGGTCGAAGGGATTTCCCTTTGGATGTGGTTCAGGTTTGCGCTATCTACACTAAATATCATGACATGGAATAATTCCCATCGCTTCCTACACTAAAATTTTTCTTTAGAGAAGCAAAAGAAGAAATAGAGTTGTTATATCTGATGGCTCAGCATTGTCAATGGCAGAATCAACCTCCAAATAAACTACATGACCCTTCCTCTTTCTTCTCTGGAAAGTATAATCAGCATAAATCTCCTGGTAGAACATGGCAGGGTTAGTCATTTACTAATTAGAACTAGCATCCCCGGCAATACCCACCTACAAATCCCACTTGGCAAAACTAGCTTGCTGCAAATCCTTCCTGGAAGAATCAACCAATTGCAATTTCCACTTGGCCTAACTCACAATATCCCACCTCATCCTGGAAAAACTCAAATAACAACATCTACTCTTCATAGTGGCCCAACATGACTACCCAAATTGGAATCAGAATTGGTAGCACCCCATGGGGATAAACAACCAACCCATGGGGATGGCCCCTCAAACTCATCCTACGTTACAAGCAGCACTCCAGTTGCTCCAAAATCCTCAATCCCAATTGTGCCCTCAACTACCAACCAAAACTCACCCAAATCCAAATAACAGACCGACTTAGCTCATCCATATTATGGAGAATGGGGAAGGAGAGACCGGCTCAGTAGGGTGCAGTGACCTACGGTTGAGATCGGGGAGAATAATCTCTTCTGAAGAAAATAACATATTTCAAGAGCAGGAGAATGAAAAACAACTAGTAATAACACCTTCGACTATGGTAATAACAGAAGAAATCAAGCAAGTAGGAATCACAGTCAAATCACAAGATCATGATAAGGATGCAACGCCCTCCCCTCTATTCCCCAAAATATTGATGATAGAAAAATTGCCTGTATATCCCAACTTCGACATTGTAGGGGAAATCAAGAATTTATATATCAATATTCCACTCTTGCAATCTCTTTAGGACATCCCAATCTATGCAAAAATGATGAAGGAGCTATGTGGGAGAAAACCCATCAGAAAAATTAAAAATCCATCATCAACAGTCCAGGTGGTATTAGCCTTTTCTGATCTAATTTTAGGTAGAAAAGAACCGGTCAAATATGCAGATCTAGGGAATCCCATAGTGATAGTTCAGATCTAGGGTTGTTCTTTTCCCAATACACTATTTGATTTGGGAGAAGCCATCGAAATCCTGACTATGGAAACCTGCCATACCCTGGGTTTTGACTCCTTTGAACCCATCGCAATAATGTTGCAGTTGGAAGATCGATCGGTAGTTTGACCAATTGGCACATTACATGATATAGCCATATTTGTTGACTATTGGGAATATCCAGTGGACTTCCTCATCATCAACCCAAGAAGTGGACTTGAAGGGAATCCATTGATACTGGGAAGGCCATGGCTTGCAACAGTCAATGCATACATAGGATGTCGAGTAGGAAATATGACAATTACTAGAGGGGGTATCACAAAGAATCTCATTTTATATCCTCCTGCTAAGCCAAGTCCAAATTTCGTATATCCACAATTTCCACCACCGCGATCTCCAAAGAAGGATTTATGAGCCCCTCTTACGCAGGAAGAAGCCCTCAGACTTAAAAACCAACTAGAGGATGACATAATCAGTGGGTTTATCAATAGTCTAGACACCATGAGAAACCCAACTTGCCAGATGCTCCAAGTTGTTCTAGACTGTGAAGCACAGGGAGACCTTCTGGAAGATTTAATGGAACAACAAATTCCAACTACAGCCATTCATAACAGTAAACTTGTCAAGATTGCACCAGGGAGGTCTCTAAACATCAATGCCAATTTAGATGAACAACATCAACAAAAGATAATTCAAGTCCTCTCCAAATACCAGCAAGATTTTGCATGGGAATATTTTGATATGAAAGGTATTGATCTGCAACTATGCACACACCACATCTATGTTGAAAAATATGTATGGCCTATCCGATAGCCACAGAGGAGATTGAATCCTCACCTTAGGGATATCGTTAAAGAAGAATTACAAAAGCTGTTGGATGTAGATTTTATATATCCCATCTCAGATAGTCAGTGGGTTTCCCCATTAGTGATCATCCCAAAAAAAAATGGGAAATGGAGAATCTGTGTTGACTACAGGGAACTTAACAAAGCCACTCAAAAAGACCACTTCCCTTTTCCTTTCATTGATCAGGTCCTGGATACTTTGGCAGGAAAGAAATTATTTTCTTTCCTAGACGGTTTTAGTGGGTACAATCAGATTCAGATTTCCCCAGAAGATCAAGATAAAACTACATTCACATGCCCCTAGGGAACTTTTTCATACAAAGTATTAACCTTTGGACTTTGTAATGCTCCAACCACTTTTCAAAGGGCCATTCTAAGCATATTCAGTGATCTGATCAGTGAAGGACTTGAAGGCTATATGGATGATTTCACTACTTATGGCGACGACTTCGATCGAGCACTGAATAATCTGGAGAAAGTACTAGAACGGTGCATTGCGACCAGGTTATGTTTAAGCAACGAAAAATGTCACATGATGATGACAAAAGGTGTGGTACTTGGGAATTATATATCTGCAGATGGAATTAGAGTAGATCCAACAAAAATAGAGGTAATCATTAATCTACCTACACCACACACACAAACTGAGGTACGTAGTTTCCTTGGCCCTTCAGGATACTATCGTATATTTATGGAAAAATTTTCAAGAATCGTTTCACCTTTACATTCTTTGACTAGTAATGTAGAGTTTTAGTGGTTTGACAAGTGTGATGTGGCATTTGCAGGACTTAATAAGTTGATATCAACAGCATCGGTGTTGAGGGGGGTGAATTGGAAAATACCATTTCACATCTCCACCGATGCATTAGATATTTCCATAAGAGTTGTCCTTGGACAGGAAGAGGACAAGAAACCCTATGCCATTTATTTTATTAGAAAGAATATTACTCCAGGTGAACTTAATTATATAGTAACAGAGAAGGATTGTTTATTTGTTATACATGCCATCAATAAATTTTGTCATTATATAATAGGCTATCCGATCGTTCTGTATAATGATCATTCTGCTATCATATATCTAGCTAATAAACCAAATACTAATGGACGGGTCACTCGATGGTTGTTATTATTGTAGGAATTTGATATCACCATCAAATATCGACCTAGGAGAGAAAATCTTGTCGCAGACTTCCTATCCCGCATACCCAAAACAGACGACTCCTTAATAGTCGAAGATCGATTTTCAGACGAGCATCTATTTGTCGTTACTACAAAGTCACCTTGGTACATTGATGTGGAAAATTACCTGGTAGCAGAAATATTACCGACACGTCTTTCATCAAGCGAAAGAAAATTGATCGTCTAGCATAGTGCACGATTCGCCTGGATCAATAGATATCTTTTCCATACAAGAGTTGATCTCCAGATCCACAGATGCGTACGAGATGACGAAATCTGTGACATACTAAAGGCCGAACATGATGAGCCATGTGGTGAGAATTTTGCAGATCACAGGACTGGACACAAAATTTTGTAGATGGGTGATTATTGGCCCTCAATATTCAGAGACATGAACAAATATGTCCAGACCTATGATAGTTGTCAACGGATGGGAAAACCAGGTCAGGATGATGAAATGCCTTTGAAAGAAAAAGTGGTTGTAGAACCATTTGAGAGATGGGCACTAGAATTCATTGTCCTGTTTAATCCAAAGTCAAATAAGAAGGCCTATATTCTAGTCACAACAGACTACATGACTAAATGGGTAGAGGCAGAAGCCTTACCAAATTCAACAGAAGAAGTAGTCATCAAATTTCTTTTCAAATTATTCATACGCTATGGACTACCAAGAGAGGTAACTACTGATGGGGGGTCATAATTTACAGCTCATAGAATTACCACCACCCTAGATAATTATCATATTAAACACAAAATTACTTCTCTATACCATCCACAAGCATATGGGAAAGTGGAAAGCACCAATAAAGTCCTAGAGGCAATCCTGACAAAGACTGTCTCAACAAACAAACAAAGACTGTCTATGGAAAAAAACCCATCTTCCCAATCGAGTTTGAAATCAAGAGTCTAAGGATGGCCAGAGAAATCGGACTGGATCTTCCAAAAGCACATAAACAGTGCCTTCAACAACTCAATGAATTGGATGAAGCACACTTGTCTTTTGTAGAGCGCACAACCATTATCCAGCAACAGAGAACAACCTGGCATGACAAGCATATCAAGAAAAAATCATTTAAAAAAGGTGATTGGGTGCTTCTCTATGATTCCAGATTTCATGATTTTTTGGGAAAATTATAGACACGGTGGCTAGGACCATATGAAATCAATGAATTCCATGATAATGGCACAATCACGTTAAGAACCATCGACGTGTCCGGATCTCCTTTTCGGGTCAATGGACACCAGCTACGACTCTATCATCAACTGCCCTCAAAAGAATCTTTCTACCAAGAGGTAAGTAAGGACCCTATCGTTCAAATTTTGGTTGGCTGGGAAGGTAATCCAGCCACCCCAACTCCATAAATGTTGAATTTTGTTGACACTGTAGATACTATATATAATTTTGTTTTCTGTAGATTTTATTTAGTTTTTTTTATTATTATTTTTTACAGTCATTCGAGAAAGTTAGAACTACAGAGGATAATTGTAATGAACTGAATTATCACTCTTTTTTGTTTTGAACTCCTGCTTCATCTCATCACCCAAACCTTGTCTTTCGTAGAGAAATGAATGTGTCATGATTCAGTAGAAACAATTGGGCAATTATAATGAAATTTATAACATTAACAAATCATCCACTACTTAATTTTGAAATAAACCAACTCATAAATGAATTTAGTTGATGACTAATCAACCTTAGATTCAAGAAAAACACATTTCCAGGTTTCTAAAAAATTACCTATTCAGATGGTTAAAAACCTAACAATTATTGTTCCTTTTGCGCGCTTGTTGTTCCTTTGAACGGAACAAGTATTGTTCCTTTTGTGCGTTGGTTGTTCCTTTGAACTAAACAATTGTTGTTCCTTTTTGCGATCTTGATGTTCCTTTGAATGGAACAATTGTCGTTCCTTTTTGCGTGCTTGATGTTCCTTTGAATGGAACAATTTCCATTCCTTTTTGCGCGCTTTTTGTTCCTTTGAATGAAACAATTGTCGTTCCTTTTTGTGCGCTTGTTGTTCCTTTGAAGGAAAAAATTTTGTTCCTTTTGCGCATCCGTTGTTCCTTTGAATGAAACAATTGTCATTCCTTTTTTGCACCCGTTGTTCCTTTTGCACACCTGTTGTTCATTTTTCCGTTCCTTCCCTACATTGTTAAGAAAATGCTAAACCATTCCTTTGGGGTACAAATTTCACCAAATAATTTTCACCAACATTATTTCTAACGATCTATCATTATTTTGTGGACTATCTCCCATACCTTATCAAATTGTTTTTTTGGATCACTTTCTTCAAAATATCTTAAACCTTGTTCATAACCTGTAACCACCATAATTCGTTTCTTTTCCCTTATACATACAAATACACTTAAATGATATCTTGCCTTTATAATTAATAAGGAGTCCGCAACACACTTTTACTTGGCATCTTTACACTTTTTTACGCCATCTGTTACTCTTAAGGAGTAGATAAGCCTCTCTTCATACACTTAAAAAAAAAAAATGAATAAAATTTCTTTCTTTTCCCACAAAGAATAGGGGTTCTCATCACGAGCCAACCTACAATGATCATTGGATACTAACCTAAGTGACATTCCCATTATGGCTACAACACAAGGGCAATGGCCTTTGACATTTTATTTTGTCAAAGGACAATAGGTCTCATCACGAGTTGACTTGTTCACTTAAGTTACACTCTAGTGAGTGGCATTATCATCATCTGGATACCAAACCAAGATAATGATCTTTTTTCGGAAAAAAACTTAAAAAAATTAAATATATATATATATAATAAAAAAATTAAAAAAGAATAGGGGGTCTCATCACGAGCCAACCTACCACGATCATAGGATAATAACCTAAGTGGCATTCCCACTATGGATACCACACCAGGGAAATGGCCTTTGACATTTTCTCGTCAAAGGACAAGAGGTCTAATCACGAGCTGGATTGTTCACCTAAGTTACAATCTAGTGAGTGGCATTATCAATATGTGGCTACCAAACTAGGATAATGGTCTTTTTGGAAAAGACAATTCAAATAATTGTCAAGGATACAGGCTCATCTAAGGGTTAAAAGGAAACCCTGTCGAGGCTATGGACACCTGCTGGCAACAGTGGCTCTGCCTGTGGTATGGAAGTTTACCTTAAATGCCAAGTTTCTGCGTGTCTCTATATTTCCTTCACTCAATAACGAGGCTATCATTTCGATTGTATTCAATAAAATGGAAAAGTAACAACATTAAGATATGTGAGATATTATTTAAATGAACATATTTAATTTATTCGGCATATGTATCCTTAATGCATTTTTTTGAGTATAGGTATATTTCAATTCCACAAAAGAGGACTAACGCTTAATGGTTACCATTAAAATATGTTGTTTGAAAATAAATCATTGATCCCCATTGGCGACGATAGTATAATCATTACTTCTCACTATCAATACCTACACTCATTACTTTCCCCCACACTGAC
Organism: Picea glauca; assembly: GCA_000966675.3. Classification (NCBI taxonomy): domain Eukaryota; kingdom Viridiplantae; phylum Streptophyta; class Pinopsida; order Pinales; family Pinaceae; genus Picea; species Picea glauca. The sequence continues at coordinate 957,526 of JZKD02S2282859.1, read as the reverse complement.
GGTCGAGTTCGACCTTTATATTAATGAGGAGAGTGGATGCTTGGCACGCTTCTCGATAAATATAGTAATGATTGTAATAAACACCCACATTAGTAAACACTTGTTGTCTCTGATATTTGCTATTTTTGGTAATGTTTCCTCCGAGCTGGTCTAACCAAGTCTGTTACCAGAAATGATAGTCGTCCACATTTTCTCAAAAACTAGGTGGTAGAGGCATGCACAGGGAGCCAACTTTACTACAGGTTATAGAGAAAGCAAGATACATCCTACACCGGTTGGGGTGGATAGAGTACTTCAACTGTCTGCAAGGATATGACATAAATGTCACGCTTGAATTATTTCAGAATCTGCAGGGAGAAATATCTATGGTGCAAGGAATACAAATCTCAGTCACCCTAGAAATATTAGAAAAGGTCACAGGCCTCCCTAACACAGGCATTCAGTGGACAGGAAAATACATAGCACTGAACGAAGCTGTGGAAACTTTCACAGACCCTGGGGAAGAATTGGATAAGAAGGGAAAGGGACTTAATCCCAGTACCCTTAGAGAACCATGAAGGAACTGGCAGGGATAATTCAATGGTACATCACCTGTGATGGACGATACGGCGTAATTCAATCTCACCACCCCAAATTGTTGGCAGCCTTAAAACAATGGTTAGTACTTAATCTACCTTTATTTCTGAATTCAATATTACTATTATCAATCACCAGAGATTAGTTAAACTGATAACAAATAAAGCACCGAGTCAAAATCAATTGACCTGGGATAATTTGATTGAGGCTAGTAGACCTCTACAACTGGAGAAGCCTGAATTATGCCATGAAGAACCACCACAGAAAATTGAAGATAGACAGGCAGAGGAGACTACTGCACAAAGAGAAGTCCCATCTCCTCAAACCGAAACTGTGGTAGACCCTTCCCAAATCACAGAGGCCCAGACCTCACAAACATAGGCATTAACAAAAAAGAGGAAGAGAACAACAATTTCCCCTAAAACCGTCATTCAGACAAGGAGAAGAAGAAGAATTCAGGAAACAACTGAAGCAATTCAGGGTACAACAAAATAGCTTGAAGAACTTCATAATTCTACAGAATAGTCTCTACAAGAGAATGTTCAAGAAATTGGGCAAGAAGAACATACCTCACAAAGAAATGATCAGGAAGACGTCCAATCAACATTAGAGCATCTGACAGAACAATTTTTGAAGAGATATGAGGTAGAAATAGCCCAGGTTTTTGGAAGCTTGGGAACCTCAATTGAAAGAGGCACAAATAATCCATGAAAATGCCCAGAACAAGCCTCCTCTTCAAAACCAGCTGAAGGTTTTCCTAATATTGAAATGTCTTTTCCAAAGGACACAACACAGGAGGAACCTCATTTTGAAACAAGAATCCCTCTTGGACAGGAAAAACATTTGGAAGGAACAGAGGAACAACCATGTGCTGGTCAAAATGAAGAGACATAAAAAAAATTAGAAAGTTAAAAAAGGAAAACAAACTATTGAAGAAAAAGGCTAAGAAGGTTGAAGTATTAAAGCAGAAGGTGGGTGAACTCAAGGAAATTATTAAGGAATTGAGGAAACAGTTAGAACAAGTAGATAAGGCTCACTGAAGAAAGAAAAACAAAAGGGATATAGTGCAAGGAAGAAACCCTCTTCCTAAAGAAGAAGTCAGTACAAATTCTATAGGGATACAGACAAACATTGAAGAAATAGTAGTAGAAGAAACAGTAGCTCAGAACGAGGAAGTAATTCCCTTATAAACACAAGAAAATATGGAAGCTACAGAAGAAATTGATGACGAGGTGTAGACAGACACCTCGGTATTAGAGCAAATAGCTCAACTCCTTGAGAATAATGCTACCATCAGGATATTGGAGGAAGAATTGATGTAGTCTCAACAAACCCTGGTTCAAAACAAAAATGAATTACTGACTATGGCAGAGCATTAGACACTCCAGTCACAGAAATAGAGTACTATTGTTGAAAAACTGGAAGGAAAGCTTACACAGGTCCAACAAGCATTAAATCAATCCAAGGAAGAGATGTGTGCTATAGAAGAATACCAAGCATCCCAATCTCAAGCACAGGGTGTCACCATTGATAAACTAAAGGCAGAGCTGGGACAAGCCGAACGAGCATTGGCTCAACACCGAGATGAGATGGTCACTAGGGATGAACATCAAAATATTGTTAAACAACTGAAGGACATGAAATAAATAGAGAGTGAGACCTATGTTGCACTCACTAGAGCCCAAGGGAAGGTAAGAAAGGTGAAAACCCAATTGGAAAAAGATTTGGAGAAAATCAAAGAAATCTATGATGTATACTCTGATGTTATTTATTGCAGAGCCCCTGCCACCAATTACACTTTATTATTGTTGGAATGATATATTTTATTGAGATTGAAGGGCATCAGAGCAGGTAAACCTATTTCATTTTCCACTGTACTTGAGTTTATTTCATGTTTTGCAGAGCAGTATGAAAAGGTACAATACTTTTTGTGTGAGTTGTACTTTCATAATTTCATTCTGGAAGAAGAAAGGAAAGATAACCCTGGCCCATTCATAGGTGACATACAATTTCAGGAATTTCTATCATTTATTCAGAACCAAGTTAGATGGGGTAAATCTCATTAAATTTTCCTAAAGAGGGAAACTGGGCTAGATCTTTGGGTTAGGGGAGAGCCTCCAAAGTCCTTTCCAGCCATTATGTGACATAAAACATTTATGAAAAGAGGGGGGGTCGTAGACTCCTTATCCCCTATCCATCTATAGGTTATATGTTCAGGAATCACTCATTTTAGAGAGCTTAAGGAAAAATCTCTTGTTGCTTCTAAACTGAGATGGGATGCATCCTTCAGTGAAGTAAAGAGTAGGGAACCCTTTCGGTACAATAATTTATTTGTAGCTACCTTCATAATATAAAGGTATTCTCGATTGCTCCAAGAGGAAAGACCTGCTTGGATGGGTGCAGATATAATCCCCCTATCATCTGGTTTCCTCTAGAAAGTTACCAAAAAGATTATCAAATTAACAGGAAAAGGGAGAATGTTGCTTTTGGAGAACTCAAAAGAAGCAAATGGGTTAGGAGGCCTGGTGAACCAACCTTCCCACTTTACAGCATTACTTCTTTAGATGTAAAATCTTAGCTTGCATGAGGACATGCAAGAAGGTAAGCTGGGGGGTATGTTAGGTTATGAAAAAGGTATAAATATCTCCCTTTTTCCCACATTTCATGATATCATATTGATTACCTTTTCGATTATTTAGGAGTAAATAGAATAGAAAATGAATAATATACTCTTTAGGGTTATTGTTGAAGTTAGATTACATAGATCCTAAAATATGATTGAAATTGTCTCATTTTATTACAAGATTGGTTAAATATTGTCAAACCCAAGATAGCAAATGAAATCTTGAGGATGCACAAGTTATTGGAGGTTGAGGACTGTATGGCGCAAGGTAGTTTTGAAGATGATTGAGTTTCTTATATTGTAACTTTATAATAGTAAAGTAATCTTGACGATCTCTTGATCCTCAGGATAGCTTGATTTACCCAGATTATTGTAATATATAAGGGGTAAATAGATCTTGAAAAATATATAGAAGAATTGCATCCAAGAACTCAGAACTTATAATTTCTATGTGTTAGCAGTTTTTGTAAAACGTTTTACCATCTATGAAATCAATAAAAGATTTGAGCAGTTTTACCATTTCTATATACTGAATTTCAAATAGCAGTGCTTCTAAGGACCCAGGGCCCAGTCTGAAGGAGCTACTATTTGACCTGTAATTATATCGGTTCAATTTTTGTTTTGTGATTCGATTCTCTTTTACAGTAGTTAAATGAATGCATAAGCGTGTTGTTGATTTCATGTCAATTGCAAGAGATAGATGATTGTTTCTCCAATTCCTATTACTGAGATTTGATGTGTGATAGTTCATGATAAGTTCACATTTGTTGTTCCTTTCACTTAGTTTACATTTGTTGTTCCTTTTACTTAGTTTACATTTGTTGTTCCTTTTTGTTGAAATATAGTTATGGTTTCTTTCAATAGAAGTACGATTGTTGTCTCTTTTCAATTAGATTACAATCTCTGTTTCTTTCCATAGATAGAATAATTTGCCTTTTTCCTTTTCAACAATTTGATTCATAATAATAGTCAATTCTGCAAGTCTTTACTTAGATTCAATTATTTCTCTTAAAATGAATTCAATAGATTAATTAGTTCATTTCCATTGCACAACTTTAGATTTCAATTCCTAGAATCTTTAATGAATGTTTGAGGAACTTGATTGATGATAAACTCATATTTTCTTTAACTACACGATTTTAGCCTCTACGAGCTATCTGCATAGACTTTGTCGATATTCTTGAGATAAAATATCAATCATCGGGTTGATAAATTAATGTTAAACTAAGGTTGTTTTTAGACATCTTTAGACCCCGACAGTACACCATTGGTATTACTTGATTAACACATACTTTGGTATATGACATATGTGATGATATAGTTGAGACACTTGATTGATTGAGATTCATAATTTTGATACTTGGTTCATGGTGGAGACATATCATGAGTGATATGACACTTGGTAGATGCACATGGTTGGCATATTGGTAGATGCACATGGTTGGCATGTTGATAGAGGCATATGATTGGTATACTATTGGCATGTGTTTTGGTACATGATGTATTTGTTCATTCATTGACATATCATTTGCTTCATGATGTTTGGTATGGCATGAGTTTGATGCATGGACAGGTCCAAGGATCGTCATATGGTAGAATATTGTTTGTATTGCAAAGAAGATAGGGGGAGACATACCCATAGGGGGATTCATTCGTATTCCCATGATTCTAGGAGGAGATATTTATCAGATGAATACTTGGTAAAATAGACCTATATTTGAAGAACGAGAACAGAGGCATAATTCCAGGGGGAGCGATGGTCACATGGGGAGCATGAGCGATGCATCTTCAACATTACATCAGAGTGATATCCCTTGTTAAAAAATGGGAGATATTATTCAGAGGAATATCAAAGGCATTCAGGCATGGGGAGAATCCCCAAGGAGAGTTCAGGCAGGGGGAGAAACCCCAAGAGGAGAATGACCCTTTTCCATTGATGTCAAAGGGTGAAAGATAGTAAAATTTATGTGATTGATGATTATTGATGTGGAGAGGTAGTCACATTGATGTGATCGATGACTATTGATGTAGATCATTCCTTGTCTACATGTTGACATCAATAATTATTGTTGACATGAACACGGGTATTGCCATCAATGCCAAAGGGCGATATTGTTGGATCATGTTGTCATTGATGCCAAAGGTTTAACTAATTGATGTCAAAGGATTGATGTTAAGTGATTGATTAATGTAAAGGGATTGATTGATTCCAGAGGATGATTGATTGAATGATTAATGTCAAAGTATTGATGTCAAGGAATTGGTTGATGCCAAAGGATGATTGAATGATGTCAAAGGTCAAAGGTTTGATGTATACATGTCTTATAATAGTATATAGATGAAGATGGATCAATGAGTTCTCATTGATACATGGTGATGAAGATGGATCAATTATTTTATGATGGAAAGATGAATCATTATTGTCTTATCAAGGTTGATAAGGTGTACAAATGGATGAACTCCAAATTGGTTCCCTTATGGTGAAAGCTCTCATGTGAAGACACTTTGCGGTTGAGTTTTCCTTGAAGTATGGTTGGAGAACTCATTCTTATATGTGGAATAATGAGATGAAAATCAGTGAGGTTGTTAGTGAAACTATCCTACATGGATAGTTCTTATCATGCCATTTTTGGTGGTATGTGGAATGTCACATAACTCCTCATGGTTTGAGAGTTATGGCCCTACGAAGATGAAGGACCCTCATATCTTGGCTTGAATCCCCAAGAGGTCAAAGAAGTCAAAGTGCTTGAAAAAAAGAAATTGTTATTTAAATGGTAAAGTGAGGTGACAAAGTCGAGGAATATTTAAATGATAAAGAAATGGAGAGATTTCTAATTATGGAAAGTGGTTAACCCTAAAATGAGGAAAATAGGTTAAGTGACATAGAAATGGGTTAAGTAACCTAGAAATGGGTTAAATAACCTAGAAATCGGTTAAGTGACATAGAAGTGGGTTAAGTGACTTAGAATATGCTTCTAAGGAAGATTCTTGGAGAGTATAAATAAGAGACAAGGGTCTCTTGTGTAAGTGAATCTTGTTTGTATATCTTGTGTATCTCTTGAGGATGTATTGAAGATCTATTTTGAGAGGGAGAGTGTCTGGAGGATGTCATGGACGCATCAAATTTTTGGTAAGTCAGAGATCATGACGACAAAAGTATCGAAAGTTTAGAAACCCTAGTTTATGAGGTATATGTGGGCTATAGTGAGCCAGGGTGCATACATACGTTGGATGAATGATGAAAGGGAACTTACAGTTGATGAATTCATGTAGACTTGTGTGTGAGATGGTTCCAGTCTCTTGAAGACTGAGGCAGGTTCCATATCTACATTCTATGGGATCATATCTGCCATAGACACTCTGGTATGGTTACATTGTTGTCTTTATGGATACGCTTGCTTGTTGTGTGGTGAATGCTTAAGGCATTCTTGATATGGCGGTTGTGATTTGATTTGTGTTGGTTGATGGAGTGAGAAACACTCTTATGATTAAGTACTAATATGATTTCTATAGTATATTGGTTCCTTATACATGACGAGTAGCATTCATATTTTCTAGTTGAGAGGCATGAGTAATTTTTTGGAGAGCTTGGATGTGTTGTGACTGGTTATGGGTTAGATTGGACAATAAGAGACATAAGAGAATGTGATTGAAGGATGTAGAAGACATGAGTGTGTGATGAAAACTCTAGTTTCTCAAAATTTATATGCGGGTTGTAGTACAGATTGGTTACGTACATACATGAGTTGTACTCCTGGTAGTGTGTGCACATATGCGTGTTTCACTACCGGTAGGTCATGTACCCATGAAAGATTGATATCTGTTGAGGATTGTTGCATCATCTCAGTTGGTGTTGAGGGTGTAAGATGAGTATTGCATTATAGAGCTGGTGATCTTGTAGAGTTGTACTCTATTCAGTTATTGTTGATAAACCCAAGAATTTTAGTTCGTAATAAAAATAAAATTGTGCATACATCTTGTGTTCCTTGTTCTCCTTGTGGTGATGATTTGTTGATGATATATTACTGATACATGTTATTGATATATGTTCACATTTGAGTGATTATAAATGACAACAATAAGTAATGAGTTAATGGTGATTTCTAACTAATGAGTTTTGTGAACGAGAAGTTTAGGGAAGTTTTGGTAAAAAGATCCCTACATTGTTCACCCTCCATTTCAGTGTAGTCAGTGTGTCCAACAGGTTAAACCAAGAAAGTATTGGATAGCAACTTGGAAATGAAAGGAAACGAGGGTTTCCAAAGGAAACCTTATCTACAGGAAGGAACTATACATGATGGACAAAGTTTCACGACGAGCTTAACTACATTTTATATACTTTGGTTCTTGCGTTAGATGTGAAACCAAGGAGTTGGGAGTTCCACACTTGTGATTTGTGACACATAGCAGAAGTTCCTTTAGGCAGAAGAATTTTTGGAGTGAAATCATGGGGTGCACTCATTGGGAACACATTAACTGAATGTACTTATTGATATTACCCTTGTTGGGTGCACTTGGACACACTTATTTAGATTATGGAACTTTGGGGATAACACCACTAGATGTTGAATGGTCGGTGTACAAGTCATGAAGGGAAAAAAGGCATTGTTGAGCATAGTGGAAGTTGGAAATGTGGGAACTTGGGTCCACCTAAGAGTGAAGGGGATTGCAAGTGAAAGGAAATTAACATGTAAAAGGAGCATGCCTCAAAAGTTATATGACATAAGATAAGAGATCATAAGAGTGTAAATAAGATCTATGGTTTTTTCTAAGTTAAGGGGTAAAAAAAATAAGGTGAATTGCACTAGTTTAGTGAGAATAAGAAGAAGACAAGACATATAGGAGGTAGGCATGTGGTTTCTTTAAGGGTTGGATTGTCCACATTCATTGGGTAGAAGGAAGAAGAAAACATTTCCTTCAAATTGTTCTACATTTGTAATCGAATTGTAGGTAAAAGGATGCAACTCCCTTTGTGTATGAGTGTAACATTCTTCATCTAAATAAAGTTAAGGAATCCACCTTGTATGCCACATATCTAGTGTATTTTCTTTACTTGGATGAAACTTATGTTTCTTGCAATGTATTATGTTGGCTAAGTATTGAGTAATTGACTAAGCATAAGTATTATTGGGATGTTCTAAAGGCCATGATTGGATGTGGGCCTACTATTGGATGAACTTTGTTGAGTAGGAATTAGTTGCATTTGTCATATTGTATCCTAAGTCAAAGTTATGGGAAGAGCTTAAGTGAATATGTGTAGTATGTTTTTAGTAGGGATAGGATGGCCAAGCCATTGCGACTAAGGCAAGGCCACTCTCTGACCTCAAGTGCCAAAAAGGACTTGGAGAAACTGAAGTTTGCATATAAAAAATTGTGTAGATTGTGGGTCCATGACACGTGCTATGCATGTGTCAACAATGATGTGAAATTACACTGGTGCTAAAAATGATGGGAAATTGATGGTCGCATCATTGAAGAATCCAATCTAGATTAAACAATAGTAAAGCATTCTTGTTGACAACATCAATATTGAAATCATATGAAGACTAAATGTGTTCAATAGACCATAACCCTATACAATTACCACACATAGAATTAATATTCCCTCTTCCATAGGTATTATATTTTTCAGCTTGTTGTCAAAAAAAATTGAATTTGAAATTTTATTTCTTAAAATTACCAAAATTTCTTATATTTTTGGTATTAATATAATTTTTTTTAAATTAAAAATATTTTTTAAAATTTTCAAAGCTTGAATAACTATTTTAAAAATGGTATCAAATGTTGATTTGACATATTTACCTTTGTTTATAAGGAATTATTAATTTGTAAAGATAATAATAAAATTAAGAAAATTAATAAAAGCCAAACATTTAACAAGTATGGAGAACTTTCCTTCATTTAATGAATTCATAAAAACAATAGTCTTCTCATTGATATTAATCTTAAGGAAACTTACTACTTAGAAGTTGGAAATGGATCCCAAGTGCACCAATAAAAGGTGCTAACATTAGTGAAGGAGTTGGAAGGGTTGGGTTGTAGTAAATAACTTGACAATTTGGAGAAGAAGGTGGTGACCTTGCCTTGGTCGAGTAAAATTGTATACATAGAACAAATTGCAAACATAAGTGGATGGTTTAAACAACATGAAATAAACTCATAGGGAGTTGTCTTATGGATTCTTAAGTTGCAATTTTCCTGGATAATTTTAATGTATAGAAGCATGGAAAAGTGGCCAAAATTACTTGAGCAATAATAAAATTGGAAAGTGCAACACCTAGATAATTGCATAGCCTTTTTATTGGAGCTTGAGTTATCACAATGGGAAAAAAGAAGTTGTAGAAGTAATGAACACTCAATATGTAGTCGTAATAGAAAAATCACATGAATCGAAGAGCATTGCGACGAATTTGTACAAAACTTATTTATTCAAAGGAAGTAATGGATAGTGGTAAATTGCACAAGTAATTATGGTAACAATAGTGTAAAGTGGTTGGAGAAGCCAAGCACATATATATGCATTAGTATAGGAAATAGAATTGGAGGACAATAGGTTATTAAGGATGTTTCTATATACATAAAAACCTTTTAGTGGGGAGGATGTAATGCCATACCCTTCAATGGGTTTAGGTACCTATGTTGCACGATAACAATGATTGACTAGTAGGGATAAAAATGACATAATGTTGATGGATAGAAGAGCTGGTTTTAGAGTGCATTTGACCATTGATAAGGTGCACTACAGATATGTTGAATGCCCGTTCTCATGGACTAGGTGCACTACAAACCTTGGTATCTTTCACTAGTTGGTGAGACCAAGAAAAGCTAAGATGAAAAATTGGAAATGAAAGGAAAATAGGGTTTCCATGGGTAAACTTATCTGCAGAAAGGAACTACACATGATGGATAAAGTGTCATAGAGAACTTGATTGGATTTTATATACTTGGGTGCTTGTGCTACATGAAAAACCAAGGAGTTGGGAGTTCCACACTTGTGAGATGTCATGGACAATAGAAGTTCCTTATGGTGTAATCATTTGTGGAGTGAAATCATGGGATGCACGCATTGGGCACACATCCAGCAAGCACACATTAATTGGATGCACTTTCTAGGCTTACCCTTTCCAAGTTCACTTGGGAACACTTTCCGAGCACGTGGAACTTCAAGGTAGCACCACATGATGTTGGATGGTTGGAAGAAAAGCTATGAAGGGGAAAATGAGACATCAAGTATATTGGAATTTGGAAATGTGGGTACTTTGGTCCACCTTAGAGTGAAGGGACTTGCAAGTGAAAAACAAGTACAATGTAAAAGGAGCGCGCTTAAAAAGTGATATGGAATTAGAGAAGAGATATATGGATTGTAATAAGTTAATGGGTTGGCACAATATGGTGAATTGTGCTAGTTGAGTGATAAGAAGAAGAAGACATGACCTATACGAGGCAAGCTTGTACTTACTTTAGGGGTTGGATTTTCCACATTTTTTGGGTAATAAGAAGAAGAAAATATTTCCTTAGACTCATTGTACATCTACAATAGAGTTGTAGGTAGAAGGATGCAACTTCCTTGTTGTATATATATAACATTTTTCATCTAAATAAAGTCAATGCATCCACCATGGATTCCAGCTATACACATCTAGTGTAGTATATTTACTTGGATGAATGTTATGTTCCTTTCAATGTATTGTGTTGGCTAAGTATATAGTAATTGGATAAGAATAAGTACTATTGGGATGTTTTTAAGGCCACAATTGGGTGTGTTCCTTCTTTTGAATGAATTTGGTTGAGTATGACTTGTTTCATTTGACAGATTGTATCTTAAGGAAAAGTTATGGGTAGACCTTAAGTGAAGAGGCATAGTCTAGTTATAGTAGGCATAGGTTATCCAATCCATTGAGACAGAGAAAATTGAGTGCTATGCGACTTCAAATCCAAAATAGAATTGGAGAAACTCAAGTTTACATATAAAAAATTGGGTAAATTATAGGTTTGTGTGTGAATAGTGATGCGAAAATAATTTTGGTGTTAAAAATGATGGGAAAATGGAAAATTCTTCATTAAAGCAGCAAGTCCATAACTCTATAAAAATATATCATAATCTTATGCAATTATTACCCATAGTCTTATTATTCCTTTCTCCATGGCAATATAGTTTTTGTCTTCACGTAAAAAAATATTGAATTTGAAATTTTGTTTTTTAAATTTACCAAAGTTTCTTATATTTTTGGTATTAATATAGTTTTATTGTAAATCAAAAAAATCAAAATTTGAATAAATTTGAATAAATATTTTTCAATGGATGTGGAAGAGGGATTTGACAATTTTTTCCTTGCTTACATGGAATTATTAATTTATTAAAAAAGAATATCAACACAAGCATGGAGGATTTTCAATTTTTTAATAAATTGTTTAAGACACTATATTCAATGTTTGAGAGTAATTACTAAATTATTAATTTATTAAAAAAAAATATCAACAAACATGGAGGATTTTCACTTGTTTAATAAATTGTTCGAGACACTATATTCAATGTTTGAGAGTAAACACTGATAGAAAGGGGAAAAATTCCTCCTTATATGAGTAATTTATAAGGTATCCCTCTCAAAACAAATCTTCACTTGCTTCATAAAAAATTGAGAACATCATAATCATTATTGTCATCATTGTTTAAGATTTATTTTCAAATCATAAATTATAATGAGAAAGAAATAACACACTAACTCCATAAATATGATATATATAATATTGGAGGAGATACACGTAATCCCTTTTAATCTCCTAGTTTTCCTACAATGGATAGAGACGCAAATTGAGGTCAAATTACTAAGGGACACTATCTCACTCAATGATGTGTGCTTCTTGAAAAAGAGAATTGAATAATCATTCTATATTAATGTGAAATTGGTTTCGCTTCCCATAACAAATTTGACCAATATGAAAAACATTGCCCCATGATGAAATGGAACTATTTCCTTCTTACTTAGATCCATATGATAATTTAATTTATCCCACTCTAAAAATGGGGCCCAATTTTCAAGCAAGAGAATTTGATGGCAACAAAGAAAATCCTTAGATCATTATCTTTCATTATGGCACTAATATTCGAGATGATAGAATTAGTATTTTCTTGAGATATGGAAGTGTGTCTCGATCATGATCTAGATTAACTTGGTGGATAGTTGGGGTTTGTATTTTATTTTCACTATTGTGTGGGAAACACAAAGAAGAGAAATGGAAAGGAAAGATGATGGCGGAATAAGTGTCAGAATAACAATAATGAAAAAAATATTATTATAACATAGTTGAAATTTTTTATTGCATGTAAATGGGAATATGACTGTAATACCTATTTAGGCATGTGTACCCCTGATAAGTTACCAACAAAGTCTAGATTTAGACCTATGTGACAGGGGAGAGCTTGAGGGATTCATGCATACCCTAGTTATAGAATTTGAGGGGGGTAAGGCCTGGAGGTGAGTGGTGTAGACTAACTTGGCCAATTTGGATGGATTTTGTCATGGGAAACCCTAAGTCAAGTTTAAAGGGGCAGATGTTAGGGTAAAATTAATTTTGTGAAAGAGTCAAAGGTGTTAGGTTAACAATATGTTGGAACATTAAGTTCTGATGGTTCATCACATTTCTCCTCAAACCAGTCAATTAGATGGTCGATCTACATCTATAAATAGTCGTTCTAGTGATCGATCAGATATCTACATCAGTCAATCAATTATTGGACATTCCTATTAGTCTGATATTCATCTAGCAATTGAAGATAGCCGATTGGTGGATCAACTAGTTGGGAAATCGAATACGATTTGAATCTATGGATAGTCAGGTTAGGCATTCTTATCAAGCTGACTAGACAACATGGATTTGATGGAGTCAACTATAACATGTGATGGTTCTATGTGGACAAGATCCAATTGATTTCAAGGAAGTTGATTAGATATTGAAGCTATAAATAGAAGATCCTATGGGTCATTATCATCAATCAATTGGTGATATCATTATTGTGTACAATTTTTTCAATATGCTTTGTGATATTTTGATCATAGTGTGTTGTGATTAAGTCCTCTAACAATGTCTTTAGACATCACCTTTTATTTCTTTGAAATATTATTTCCTCTCCGATTATTTGTAGTACTATTTTTTTGTTTTGTATCAGACTACACCCAATCCATGAAATGGTATCCGAGTCAATGGTTTGAAACCTTAACTATTATTTGCAAACCTTGTTGAGACTAATATATTGTGTGATTGACTTTGGGTCATTGGTTTTCTGACTGTAAATTGAAAATAGATATGTTCTATCCAGTTATCAAATATGAGTTTGGAGATCGATCGTGTAATTTTGAATGGATCAAATTACGCAGTATGGGCACCAGTGATCTGGATTTTATGGGCAAAATGAAATGAACATAGATTATTATTATTATTAACAAACAGACACAAGGAACAATAATAGAGATACAATAAAATTAGATTCTATTCAATAAGGAAATATGGTGAAACTGTAAAATGTAGATTGAAAACAAGCTTGCTAGAATGGTGGCAACTTATCTCTAAGAAGAGATGTGAAGGTTGTGCTCATTCGAAAGAAGATGATTACAATGAGGCTCTCAAATCATTTTTACAATAAACCTTAATTCCAAAACCATATATATCCAAAAACCTAAACCTATAATATGAAGTTCCAAAATTCATGTGGGCCCCATTGGGGTAAGTTAGTACATCAATTTCTCATGGTCATAACTTTTGCATACAATCTTTGTTTTAGGTGCATGATAGCTCGTTGGAAAGGTCTATCCAATGACTGGACATTTTATCATAAAAATTTGAATATTTCTACATTTTGACTATGGATATCCCTAAAAATGTTTCTTAGGGCCTCGAAATGGTCGTGAAAGTTCACCACTCGAAAACTAGGAAAAAACTACAAAACTAGAAAAAATTCCAAGATGAGACATTTGGAATAGGTGGGTGGACACCAATATCCATATGGATCAATCCTACTCCATTAGGAAGAAATGGTATCCATTGCGTTGATTTCCCCCATCAAATGATTAAATTTATGTTGAATTTGGCCCTGGTTGAGCTACTTTCTTTGGTGGAGGAGCTACCCTGTTTTGACAACCCGATAAAGACGGATCTTTTGTTAGCAATTTTCCTTGACCTGTGTGTCCATGATATGATCAGTGGATTATTTTTCCATGTATTTAGGGTTGAACTATGTTGGTTTCAACTATTCTTCTATCTCTGAGGTGTCCAATAATGGTGGAAAATATGGCTAAAGGAGATCTACATTGAACACTGGGTGCAAGACAAGGAAGGGGGGAATGCTGAGATCAAAATCATTGTCACCCACAACCTCGGTGATGCTGTAATGTCCATAACAGAGTGAATAGAGATTCTCATGGGGACTTCTAAGGAATTATTTCTACAAGTGCAACCAAACTTTGTCTACCACCTGAAACTTATGTGGTACCAGGTGTTGATCATGGAGTTACTTGTACTTGGAATTGGACTCCTATAAAATATCCTAAACATGTTAGAATATGTGTTCCATCTGGTCAATAAACTGAGTGTCATTCTCAGCTTCATTTGGAGGATGTGATGAGTCAAATTTGTTGGTTGTAAGGGGTAGTGCAACATCCATGGGACCCAATGGTACAAATCCCAACCCAAATCTGAAAGGGGCTATCATTGGTTGAACTATGTATGGATCGGATGTAGTTTTGTTCAACATAGGTAAGACTCTCATCCCATGTGCGGGGGTTCTTGGAATTGTACATGCACAGGATATGCATGATCATCGGGTTGATGACCTCAGTTTGGCCATCTTTCTAGGGGTGGAAGGCAGTGAATTTGGTGAGCTTGGTGTCCAACAATGACCAGAGGCTCAACCAGAATGTGCTCAAGAATTGACTATCTCGATATGAGATAATGGTTTTTAGGATCCCAAAATGTGCCCACACTCATTCAAAGAAGATCTTGGTAGTCTCCTCCACTGTGACACTCTTCTTACAGGTGAACAGTATTGCCATCTTGGAAAAGAGATCAACAACCACAAAAACAAAGTCATTTCCCTGCTTGGTGGATGGAAGGCCCGACATGTAGTCCATTGATATGGATTCCTAGGGCCTATCAGGAGTAGGAAGAGGGGTGTACATGCATTTTTTCTTAGTAGTCAATTTGGAAATATCACAGGCAGTGTGGGACCTTATATACTTGTTAACATCTTGTTGAAGTTTCGGGTAGTAGAAATGTTCTTGCAACACTACCACTATCCTTTCTACACCGAAGTGTGTTGCCACCCGACTGTAGTGGGATTCCTAAATTAGCTTTGATCACTCACTTGATGGAATGAAAAGATGGCCCATATGGCACAACAACCCATATTGAATATGGAAATTAGTGAAAAAAATATTTGCGCCCAACATCTGGTAGGTGGTGGTGAAGTCTGGATCTTTCTCACAGAGGTGGTGTCATCCAGAGTTCTCGTGTATTCAAGAGTATAGAACAGTGGTGAGTGTTGCGGCTAGAGGTTGGTTGAGGGAATCAGTGACCTGGTTGGTACTTCATGTATTATACTTGATGTTGAGGTGGAACTATTGCAAGTATTTGGGCCACTTCTAATGGTGGTCATTCTACAATTTTCCTTGTGTCTGCATCAACTATAACAGATTATGATCAATGTGGATAATTCTCTCCTTTTCGAGAATGTAGTGCCTCCACTGGAAAAAGGATTGCACAATGGATTACATTTATTTGTCATATTTAGGGTACTTATGGATGAAATCTGATAGTGTGTCACTATTATAGGCCACAGGGTGGTCGTGTTGAGTGAGAACTATGACCACATAATAGTATGAAGTATCTATATCAATCTCAAAAGGGTTGTTTCAGGTAAGGTAATG
>JZKD02S2282859.1:919387-941357 GCA_000966675.3 Picea glauca | reverse complement strand
TTTTCAAATCATAAATTATAATGAGAAAGAAATAACACACTAACTCCATAAATATGATATATATAATATTGGAGGAGATACACGTAATCCCTTTTAATCTCCTAGTTTTCCTACAGTGGATAGAGACGCAAATTGAGGTCAAATTACGAAGGGACACTATCTCACTCAATGATGTGTGCTTCTTGAAAAAGAGAACTGAATAATCATTCTATCTTCATGTGAAATTGGTTTCTCTTCCCATAACACATTTGACCAATATGAAAAACATTGCCCCATGATGCAATGGAACTATTTCCTTCTTACTTAGATCCATATGATGATTTAATTTATCCCACTCTAAAAATGGGGCCCAATTTTCAAGCAAGAGAATTTGATGGCAACAAAGAAAATCCTTAGATCATTATCTTTCATTATGGCACTAATATTGGAGATGATAGAATTAGTATTTTCTTGAGACATGGAAGTGTGTCTCGATCATGATCTAGATTAACTTGGTGGGTAGTTGGGGTTTGGATTTTATTTTCACTATTGTGTGGGAAACACAAAGAAGAGAAATGGAAAGGAAAGATGATGGTGGAATAAGTGTCAGAATAACAATAATGAAAAAAATATTATTATAACATAGTTGAAAATTTTTATTGCATGTAAATGGGAATATGACTGTAATACCTACTTAGGCATGTGTACCCCTGATAACTTACCAACAAAGTCTAGATTTAGACCTATGTGACAGGGGAGAGATTGAGGGATTCTTGCATACCCTAGTTATAGAATTTGAGGGGGGTAAGGCCTGGAGGTGAGCGGTGTAGACTAACTTGGCCAATTTGGATGGATTTTGTCATGGGAAACCCTAAGTCAAGTTTAAAGGGGCAGATGTTAGGGTAAAATTAATTTTGTGAAAGAAGCAAAGGTGTTAGGTTAACAATATGTTGGAACATTAATTTCTAATGGTTCATCACATTTCTCCTCAAACCAGTCAATTAGGTGGTCGATCTACATCTAGAAATAGTCATTCTAGTGATCGATCAGATATCTACATCAGTCAATCGATTACTGGACATTCCTATTAGTCTGATAGTCATCTAGCAATTGAAGATAGTCGATTGATGGATCAACTAGTTGGGAAATCAAATACGATTTGGATCTATGGATAGTCAGGTTAGGCATTCTTGTCAAGCCGACTAGACAACATGGATTTGATGGAGTCAACTATAACATGTGATGGTTCTATGTGGACAAGATCCAATCGATTTCAAGGAAGTTGATTAGATATTGAAGCTATAAATAGAAGATCCTATGGGTCATTATCATCAATCAATTGGTGATATCATTATTGTGTATAATTTTTTCAATATGCTTTGTGATATTTTGATCATACTGTGTTGTGCTTAAGTCCTCTAATAATGTCTTTAGACAACACCTTTTATTTCTTTGAAATATTATTTCCTCTCCGATTATCTGTAGTATTATTTTTTTGTTTCGTATCAGACTACACCCAATCCATGAAATGGTATTCAAGTCGATGGTTTGAAACCTTACCTATTATTTTCAAACCTTGTTGAGACTAATATATTGTGTGATTGACTTTGGGTCATTGGTTTTCTGACTGTAAATTGAAAATAGATATGTTCTATCCAGTTATCAAATTTGAGTTTGGAGATCGATCGTGTAATTTTGAATGGATCCAATTACGCAGTATGGGCACCAGTGATCTGGATTTTATGGCCAGAACGAAATGAACATAGATTATTATTATTATTATTAACAAAGAGACACAAGGAACAATAATAGATATACAATAAAATTGGATTCTATTCAATAAGGAAATATGGTGAAACTGTAAAATGTAGATTGAAAACAAGCTTGCTAGAATGGTGGCGACTTATCTATGAGAAGAGATGTGAAGGTTGTGCTCATTCACAAGAAGATGATTACAATGAGGCTCTCAAATCCTTTTTACAATAAACCTTAATTCCAAAACCATATATATCCAAAAACCTAAACCTATAATATGAAGTTCCAAAATTCATGTGGGCCCCATTGTGGTAAGTTAGTACATCAATTTCAAATGGTCATAACTTTTGCATACAATCTTTGTTTTAGGTGCATGATAGCTCGTTGGAAAGGTCTATCCGATGAATAGACATTTTATCATAAAAATTTGAATATCTCTACATTTTGACTATGTATATCCCTAAAAATGTTGCTTAGGGCCTCGAAATGGTCATGAAAGTTCACCACTCGAAAACTAGGAAAAAACTACAAAACTAGAAAAAATTCCAACATGAGACATTTTGAATAGGTGGATGGACACCAATATCCATATAGATCAATCCTACTCCCTTAGGAAGAAATGGTATCCATTGCGTTGTGTTCCCCCATCAAATGATTAAATTTATGTTGAATTTGGCTCTGGTTGAGCTACTTTCTTTGGTGGAGGAGCTACCCTGTTTTGACAACCTGATAAAGACGGATCTTCTGTTAGTGATTTACCTTGACCTGTGTGTCCACGATATGATCAGTGGATTCTTTTTCCATGTATTTAGGGTTGAGCTATGTTGGTTTCAACTATTCTTCTATCTCTGAGGTGTCCAATAATGGTGGAAAATATGGCTAAAGGAGATCTACATTGAACATTGGGTGCAAGACAAGGAAGGGGGGAATGTTGAGATCAAAATCATTGTCACCCACAACCTCGGTGATGTTGTAATGTCCTTAACAGAGTGAATAGAGCCTCTCATGGGGACTTGTAAGGCAGTATTTCTACAAGTGCAACCAAACTTTGTCTCCCACTTGAAATTTATGTGGTACCAAGTGTTGATCATGGAGTTGCTTGTACTTGGAATTGGACTCCTATAAAATATCCTAAACATGTTAGAATACGTGTTCCATCTGGTCAATAAACTGAGTGTCATTATCAGCTTCATTTGGAGGATGTGATGAGTCAAATTTGTTGGTCATAAGGGGTAGTGCAACATCCATGGGACCCAATGGTACAAATACCAACCCAAACCTGAAAGGGGCTATCATTGGTTGAACTATGTATGGATCGGTTGTAGTTTTTTTGAACATAGGTAAGACTCTCATCCCATGTGCGGGGGTTCTTGTAATTGTACATGCACAGGATATGCATGATCATCGAGTTGATGACCTCGGTTTGGCCATCTTTCTAGGGGTGGAAGGCAGTGCATTTGGTGAGCTTGGTGTCCAATAATGACCAGAGGCTCAACCAGAATGTGCTCAAGAATTGATTGTCTCGATGTGAGATAATGGTTTTTAGGATCCCAAAATGTGCCCACACTCATTCAAAGAAGATCTTGGTAGTTGCCTCCACTATGACACTCTTCTTACAGGCGAACAGTATTGCCATCTTGGAAAAGAGATCAACAACCACAAAAACAAAGTCATTTCCATGCTTGGTGGATGGAAGGCCTGACATCTAGTCCATTGATATGGATTCTTAGGGCCTATCAGAAGTAGGAAGAGGGGTGTACATGCATTTTTTCTTAGTAGTCAGTTTGGCAATATCACAGGCAGTGTGGGACCTTATATACTTGTTAACATCCTGTTGAAGTTTCGGGTAGTAGAAATGTTCTTGCAACACTACCACTATCCTTTCTACACCGAAGTGTGTTTCCACTCGACTGTAGTGGGATTCCTAAATTAGCTTTGCTCACTCACTTGATGGAATGAAAAGATGGCCCATATGGCACAACAACCCATATTGAATATGGAAATTAGTGAAAAAAAAATTGCGCCCAACATCTGGTAGGTGGTGGTGAAGTCTGGATCTTTCTCACAGAGGTGGTGTCATTCAGAGTTCTCGTGTATGCAAGAGTATAGAACATTGGTGAGTGTTGCGACTAGAGGTTGGTTGTGGGAATCAGTGACCTGGTTGGTACTTCATGTATTATACTTGATGTTGAGGTGGAACTATTGCAAGTATTTGGGCCACTTCTAATGGCGGTCATTCTGCAATTTTCCTTGTGTCTGCATCAACTATAACATATTATGATCAATGTGGATAATTCTCTCCTTCTAGAGAATGTAGTGCCTCCACTGGTAAAAGGATTGCACAATGGATTACATTTCTTTGTCATATTTAGGGTACTTATGGATGAAATCTGATAGTGTGTCAATATTATAGGCCACAAGGTGGTTGTGTTGAGTGAGAACTATGACCACATAATAGTATGAAGTATCTATATCAATCTCAAAAGGGTTGTTTCAGGTAAGGTAATGAAAGCACTGTGGTTGAGAAAAAGAACTACTTCAAATCATTGAATTCTTGTTATTGGGATAGGCCACACAAAAAGGTTTCCTTACCACCACCCCTAGTTACTTGGTTGAGGACCCATGCAATATGGGAGAATCCCAACACGAACCTGTGGTGGAAATCTAGTCCTAAGAAGGTCTGAAGATCCGTGAGCATGGGTGGGGATGGCGAGTCATGGATGTCTAAATATTTGTTGGATCCACATGCACACCATACTCATTAACATTGTAGCCTAGGTACTAGACCCTGTGCATGGCGAAGGATCATTTTTCCAAGTTGGAATATAGATTGTGATGTCGTAGGGTGTGCAGAACCTATTGAATATGTTGCAAGTGCTCCGCCCAAGTCTTTTTATAGATGAGGATGTCATCCATATACACCACTAAAAAATAATTGGTAAAAATACGCAATATATTTTCCCTCATCCTAATCAAATGTGTTTGGGCATTTTTCAAACCAAAGGGCATGACCAACCATTCAAAAAGACCTTCTTTTGGCTTGAAGGAAATATTCCATACATTTTTCTGCTATATTGGGACCTGATGGTAGTTAGACTTCAAATCAATATTAATGAAGTATTCGACCCCCTTGAGGTGATCAAGGAGATCGTTTATTCAAGGAATTGGGTACCAGTTCCTGACTCTGATTTTATTTAGGGACCAATAATCAATGCAGAGTTACTAGGTCTCTTCTTTCTTATACACCATCGCGATTGGGCTTCCAGAAGGAGATGAGTTGGGTCGAATGTGCCCCTTGTGGAGAATTTCTTGGATATTATGGTTGATCTCCTCATTTTTGAAAAGATATCAGTGATAGGTTGGCCCATTGGGTAGCGGTGCACCGAGGGTCAAATCGATGGAATGCTTGACCTGACAGTGTAGAGGTACCCTAGTAGTTGAGAAGAATATGTCTTTGTATTCTTCCATGACCTTATCCACTTCCTTCTGTTGTGTGGAGAGGTCAACCATGGAGGACCTATATGTGGCTGCAATATATCTCTCACTCTGGCAGCGAATCATGAAGAAGATAAAATTTCTGGTCTGAGAGATTACCTTCCTACATTGCTTCGTTGAGATCAAGGAAATAACACTATGTGGGACTACCTCAAGTATCCTTTACAATTTCCTATTCAAAGTAATAACAACACTTCAAGGTGTAGACTCATATACAACATGATGTTTCCATAAATAAGGTTGTCCCAAAATAACATCACAAAATTCAAGGGGAGCAATATCACATAGTACCTCATCTTTGAAGGGCTTGATGTCGTACGACATGCGACACTATTGGGTGATGTGAAGATCGCTATCTTGGAGGATCCATCTGATGGTGTAGGGATGGGGGTGCAGCATTATCGATAGGGATAGCTACTTGACTACCTCCACTGATATGAGGTTCTTTTGGCTACCACTATCAACGATGAGCTGCAATGAGATTCCTTTACCTACATCTGTGAATGAAAGAGGCGCTTTCCTTCCTTTGGCTTGTTGGGTTCACCGGGATGGATCTTGGTGGTTGTTACACATCAAATTTCCACACTTAAGTACCTCACTCTAAGTGTCATAAAAGTGTCAGATACACTGACACCATGAAAGAAAATTTGTCACAATCCCTAGTCAATGAGGAGGAAAAATATATCATATGAAGGTCAAAATACTATGTACACATGAATTATTTATTAATATTCATAAAAATGAAATTAATTTAGTGTGAGAATACACCTCACATTTATTTTCCTTATCTCAAGGTGAGGTTGAGGATCTCATGCATGGTTGAGATATTTTTTCAAACAAAATCCTAATTTGGTGGATCTTGAGAGATATTTCCTCCTTAAAATCCTTGAGAGATATTTTCTCCCTAAAATCATTGAGAAATATTTTCACCCTAAGATCATTAAGAGACATTTCCTCCCTAAAAATATTGGAGATCCCATTTTAGTGGATCTAGTGAGTTATATTATCCAGGGTGGTTAAGCCTCCAAATCCTATATAATGAGGGATTTCCTGGGAGAAGAGGAGAAATATTAGAAGTATCAAACCTTTGATTCTAAAGACAGACATATATATCAAACTTATGATCTCGGGATTCATGCAAGGGTATGGATGAGGAGATCTTGGAGGAGTGTTTCATTATCATCCATGTTTGTAAGTATTCTCTTTGGTTTCTCATTTTAATATACTTGGCCTATTTCCTTCAAGCTTGTATATTCTTGCATGTTCTTGTCTATTGTTCCTTCAATCTTTGTAGATTAATTTGTTTGATATAATCTTGTAGAGTAGGAGTTCTTTGTTTCTCTTTGATGTATATTGCATGGTAGGTATCAATTTTCACTAAGGATTTTGGATATATATCTTGGATTGGAACCAGTGAATACAAACTTCGAAACTAGGTGCATCACACCTTTTCTCCCTCTCTTTGTTTCTGATTAGTTAAAATAAATTCAAATGGATGTTAGTATCCACTTGTGTTTTTATGTCTTGGTATTAGGGGTCAGTAATGCAAGGGAGAGTTCACTTGTCCACGGGGGAACATTTCCTTAACAAAAATTGGTGACTCCATTGGGGATTCCTTTTTCCTAATACCTTTACAAGTCCAAAAAAGTGATAAAAGTATACTTGGTCACATTATCATGTATTTATGAGCATGAGAAAGATAAAATACTAATATCATAGTTGGTTTCATTTTTACACAATATTTTCACAAAGAAGAAAAACTATTCTCAAAACCTTTGTGAATATTTTGAGCAAGGGTTGTACGAGGAGGACTTGGAGAGGCTGCAACAACATCATCTAAAGATTGTAAGTTTCATTTTTAACTTCTCATTAATATACTTCTCTTATTTCCTTCTAGCACATGTTTACATGTTCTTTTCTATGCTTGTCTTAATATTCATAGATCAATTGATTTTTTATAATTCATTAGAGTAGGGGATAGTCATTTGTTCCTTGTTGTCCATTGCAGGTACTGTTTGGAACTCTTGAATTGGAACAACTTGGACAAATGTCCTAAATAAGGTACATCATAATTCCTCTCCTTCTCTCTTTTTCGATGGATAAAATGAATCTATAGGAATGGTAGTGTCCAAAGGTAGTTTTTTGTCTTGGTAGAGGGGTATGTACTCCTAGGTAAATTTCACCTGTCCACAGGGGAATATTTCTGTAACAAAAATTGGTGAATCCACTGGGGAATATTTCCGTAAGAGTGGTAGAAACGGTGGGACCAAGTTCCATGTCAATGATCTATCTCCTATTTTCTAGTTTTGACTCATATTTGGAACCCGCATCTAATTCAAATGCTTTCACCTCAGCCACTAGTGACTCCTTTGAGTATAATCAACATTTGTATGTCAGTGTATCTTATGGAATTCACACCACTTCCTGGTATCTTTCTTTGTTTTTCCATTGTCCTTATTTTCTTGCATCTTAGACTGGCTTTCCTGAGGCTATCCATATTTTGTCTATCCTTTCTTGTGCGGGTTGGGGATACCCTTTCCCTGCTTCTGTTCTGAGTGGTTCCCAGACCCAAATTCCATGTCTTTTGTTAAATCTTTTGCTCTATTTTGATGGCATATCAATAGGCTATGCCTAAGGATGGTATGTCCAAAAAATCCACTTCTTCCTGGATGTATCTATGCATACCAGCATGATACTTGAGAACCAAATGTTGTTCAGAATATTTGATACCCAGCTTGGTGCACAAGGTATGAAAGATATTTGTGAACTCTGGCACTGGTTGGTCCCTTTATCGTCGTAGTGTGGTCCATTTTTTATACAGGTCATCATAACTTATAACAATGTAGTATTGTTCTTTAATATCATCCATAAAGGACTCCCAAGTGAGTGAGACTGTAATCAATAAGGATTACTATATTTCCTTTTCCTCACATAATTTCTCCCACCAATATTTGACATGGGGTACGAATTTGAGGAGCGCAAAAGTAATATTTTCTCTTTTCAAAAAGTTATGGACTAAAAAATACCCTTCTAGTAGATTCAACCATTTTTCTATAGAATCTACATATATCTTACCTTGAAATATAGGAATATCAAAGTTGATATGTACATTGAAGGGGGAAACAACTCCGCTCAAGGAATATGCGTCCCTTGTTGGTAGTCGTCGAAGGATTTGCGCAAAATTATCCATCATCTCGTTCATCTATTGCGCGAGGGATTCCTCAAGCAATAGTTTGAAAGGATATATTTTCATGTCCTCTTTATTTTCTCCCTCCATGTAAGGTCACTTGGGCATGTGAGATATTTTTTCCTTAAGATAAACAAGCTCGAGACCCAACTCTTTGTACCCTGACCTCGTCGGGGACATGCACGAAGAATGACAAGGAGCATACCACTCTCATACCATTGATCCAGATTTTATGAGAAGAATTAAATAAACACATATTATTATTATTATTATTATTATTATTAACAGAGATACACAAGGAACAATAACAAATATATAGTAAAACTAGCTTCTATTCAATAAGGAAATATGTTGAAACTGTAAAATCCAGACTAAAAACAAGCTTGCTATAATGGTGGTCGCTTATCTCTGAGAAGAGATGTGATGATTGCGCTCATTCACAAGAATATGATTACAATGAGGCTCTCAAATAATTTTTACAATAAACATGAATTCCAAAAACCTAGACATCCAAAAACCTAACGCTAGGAGATGAAGCACCAAAAGTCATCTGGGCCCCGTTGGGGTAAGTTAGTACATCAAATTCATGAGGTTGTAACTTTTGCATATGATCTCTATTTTAGGTTCACGATAGTCTATTTGAAAGGTCTATCTGAAGAATACACATTATGGCATAAAAATCTGACTTCATCTACATTTTGACTATGGAGATCCCTAAAATTTATTTTTAGGGCCTGAAAACAACCCCGAAAGTTTAGGACCCGAAAAATAGGAAAAAAATGGCAAGATGAGCTAGTTGGAATAGGTGGGTCGACACCAATATCCATCTAGGTCAACCAGGAATGGAAACACTACTGAAGAGTCAAATACTATGGAATTATACAAAGACTGTGATTCAATATCTAACAAATGATCAGGAAAATTTTGTTGTTGAGGGAAATAAAGATGAGGTTATGGGGGTTATGATGACTTATATCTCATGGGAGATTCATTTTGACATCATTGGAATTGAATTGTATTGGCATAGGCATATGTTGAGATAAGTGTCAATTTTGGAGAAAAGGTCCAAAACAACGCAGCAAACGAGTAGGGATAATTTTATGGATGGAAATTTATATTAAAATGCATAAACCTGGGGTAGTCTTACTAGTCCTTAATATGAAAAATGTAATAAGTTTGGCGATAGTTTTGTAAAAATATTCAAATTTCTAAGGATTTTATGGAGTTTCTATACAATTTTTGCAATTTTTAAGGTAAAATAATTTTATTCTATGAAATTTGGGAAAATCATTTTTAGAAAAAATGGAAATTGGCGATTCATTTTTTTGTGAAAAAACATGGAAAATTAGCCCATTTGAAAAATTTATCCCTTAAAATCATATATTAAAATGAGGCGGATTGGATGAAAAAGTATATCACACCATATTTTGAGGAAAAGAAACATGTGTGGAAGGATTTGCGGAAATCCAGCGTAGACGTGGACAAACCTAGCCATGTTAGGGTTAAGCTTTTGGGATGTATTGTAAGGGTTTTAACCCACTTTTGTAATATAAATAATGGGTATGAGGTAGATTAGGGGATCATCCTTAGAATTATCTTGTCATATATTTTGGGGGTAACTCTTTGTGAAGAACCAATTTTGGACTCTTTGTCGAGTTGAAGTCTATTTTGAGAGCTCTAGAGATCAGATGTAGTTAATATGGAGATGTAACTGAGGGTCAGGTTGAAATTTATGTGATGAATACCCCCACCTTAGTAGGTTCCACTCACCTTCTGGTCTAATGATCGTTCAATCTATCTATGAGATGAAGAAGCTCTTTCGATTCCCTGTTGGAATCGCACAAACAAATCCAAAGGTCCTATTATGAAACTCTGCCTGCACAACTTAGCACCAAGAGAGACCACTGGTTTTGACCGCATGACCTACACAAAAGGCGATTCGGGACTTTTCATGTCGGGACTTCTACGTATGAGCCAACCCTAACTCCCTGACTCCTAAAACTTTGAAAAGAGCTTAACTAATGTTAGCCCCTTTCCCTTCCTCCTCTCACGTGACCATTCAACATGACCTAGGGCTCAACCTTCGAGCATGTCGGGATTTCACGTATCGAGAGTTCACATATCGCCAAGTTGAAACACATTTCACCTCTATTCTCCTGATCCCCAAAATGTCGAAATTCTCCCTGGACAATCAATGGTCTAGATCTCTCCTTGATCAACGACTATGATCTTTTCGTGAATTCATGTTTCGCGAGTTTTCTCAATCTTTCCCTTTGAATTCTTCGAGTTGCGATTCGACGAAATGTTGATTATTTTCCACGCATCCCTTTTGATGGACATCATAGATGATGTCAGGACTTCATGTATCACAAAGTCAACACTCCTCATGTTCACTCTAAAGGACTAAACCTCATGCACTTCCTTTGGATCCAATGGTTGTTGGTCCACACACTTCCAGATCCAACAGGTCATATTTGTTCCTCTTCCACGTTCTCCTGTGTGCATGGACATGGAGTTCAATGGTTCATATCTCCTCTCTGTAGCTGATCTAACGACTGCCTACACTCCTCCTCGTGAGTTTTCGATTTCTCCCAGACTTGGAATATTTCCAATGTTTTAAAGGTCGCGACCTTTTCTTCCTTTGTGAGCCCTGTGACCTTGGGTCTCATCTGCATTCTGAAAAGGATATCCCTCCTGATATTTGGGACATGGAATAAGTCCACTCATTCACACTCCTTGTTCTCAATCGGCCTTCAACTGGTTTTCCTTCAACACTTTGTCTAAGTGTTGGCCTGGTGATTTCCTTGCACAGTCATCTTCCAGATTCTCCAACAACTCTGTCTCCTTGAGATTCAACTGCTCAGACCTCAAAGGTATCTATTTGTTTTATCCCTTAAAGATATGAAAGTTCCCTCTTGGAAAATTCCTACTCAAGCATGCCCTGTTGAGCCTATAGAGTATTCAACAAATCTGTGGGTGTATTTCTCCTTGACACTTCCCTTATCTCTGAACTCAAAACCGATTTCCTTGATGAACTCCTTCCACTCACTCAATGCCCTGCTGGTAGAGCTTCAAAGAATCCTCAGCAATTCTATTTTCTTTGTGCCCTCCTCTGCAGAGTCCTACCTCCAAGGTGTTCACTAACCTTGAGGATTTCCCTTTCATTTATTATTCCTCCGGTGCGCCCTCTTGGCACGTTCTTTCCTGAATTCCACAGAAATCAAATGTGCACTCGTGCATAGGTTTACAGAGTCCTCAACACTTTGTCATGCAACCCCTTACATTAAGCCACAAAGAACCCAGACTTGAAATCCAGAAACCCACAGATAGGGAATTCTATCTATAACCTGCAAATGGAACCTATCATACATATACAACATATGCATATAAAAACATAAAGTGTATTCATTCATAAACACATAAACATACAAAGAATCTCATGCAGGAAAAATTGCTCTTTGTATTAATCTCAGAATGTCTGTTTACAATATGTTCAATCTCGGACTATAACAAAGTCTCAAATCTCTCCTCTCTAACATCTATATACCTCTCTAGCCTAATGAATCTAGATACAAATATCTTTTCTACAAAAGGGGGATCCTCGAGCTCTTCCCTCCAAGCTACCTACTCTCATTAATTTACATTGAATTACATTCAATGGCTGTCTAGTCTGAATCAGATCTAGATATCATTCTGACAACCATTAAAGGCAACTCTATCTCGTATCTATGCAAAGGCATCTATTTGGATCTTGCATCCTTACAAACATTTAATAACAATTTCAAATTTGAAAAATTAGAGGGTTGGCACCTCTCCCTTCCTTGAATGTGCGTTGAATGTGTTGTCTAGATGGTGCATTGCTGACGTGGAGTGATGCTCCTGTATTATACTCCATTGTTGTGACAGAATCATCAGCTTCCCAGTTCTGTTGAAATCCACCTGGATCCCAAACTCTCTTATGGAGCTGTCCTCCTACTCCACTGCTTTGTTGTTATTGTTGCTACTTCCTCCCTACTACTCTTGCAGGCTTCCTTCTCCTTAGCTTCTCCTTGTGGACAGATTCATGCACTGACCTCAACATCATCTTTCTAATTTCCTCAATTACCTTCTTCAACTGCTCCAATGGTTGGTTTTCCTTATGCAGTCTTATCGGTTGCACTTCCTCCTTGTCGATGGGTAGATCAACTCGACCTCCCATGCTATTTTCTTCACCTCTTGTGGTCTTAGATTGCCACCTTACTGAAAACCTCAATTCTACAGTCTCTTCTTGAATTCTTTGTTGCTCAGTCACTTCCTCTAACAGATTATCTTCTTCTATTTCTCCTTGCACTGTTTCAACTCCAGCTTCCTCCAATTTCTCCTCAGACTGGAATTCTTCTTCATATTCTTCTACATGCCTCGGCGCTATAGTCATACTCTGTCTAGCTTCTTTGATGAAATTTCTGAGCAATTCTACTAAATTATCTTCTCCCAAAATCTACATGACTATCTACTCATGGTAGTCATCTGCTAGATCTGGATGGTTCAACTAATCCTCCAGGATATCTAACTCCTTCTCCCATGGAGTGAGCATCTCATATGCATGCTCTTCTTCTGATGGGGTAGATTCTAATGACTTCTCCATTTCTTCTTCCTCTATGACAGTCACAATTGGTTGTCCTTCTTCTGTTGTTTCATCTAAAACACATTCTTTGGCCTCCACTATGCTATTTGGTAGGAATATACAAATTCCCCCAATAATCAGAATGATCCTCTGGTCTTCCTCCATCAACACTCCTTGATGATCTGAGTTCATGAAACTATTAGATAGTCTCATATCCTCTCTGTTTCCCACCTTGCAATCTGCTATTTCATTACTTCCCACCTTGCAGTTTATGAGATCTCTGGTTGATCTCTTCTCATTATCACCGAGACTCTTCCCAGCTTCTAGCTCACAAATGTGAACCATATCCTCTTCACCTATGAGGCCTTCAACATACCTCAACCACACTCTCAATAGTATTTGTTGTCCTCTAGCCAACAATTTCTAAACGGGCCACTTCACCTTCTTCTTCATGAGTCACTCATATACGCAATGCACCTTTTCATCCTATTGCATATTAAATGCAAGATTCTCCATTTCTTCCCTTATCTCGCTGAGGTATTTATCTATGTCACCCTTTCTTTTCTGCTAGCATTCATTGCCTTGACCATGTTCATGGCCTTTAGTATCCATCTTCTTCCTCTACCTTCCTTCATGGAAAGTCTATTGTTCACTCTACAACTGAGAGCATCTCCAACTTCACCTACAACTCACCTGGATGTCAATTTATTGTTTCTACCTTGCAACAATTACCACAGAACATCAGTACTATGTCTTCCTTCACCCGCTGCATACAGGAAAATTGAAATTCTGATACCATTTGATGTTACCATAATTTATCCTGATGTAGGAGCATCGCTCCACGTATGCAACGCGTCAGCTAGACAACATATTCAATACACATTCAAGGAAGGGAGAGGAGCCAACCCTCTCATTTTTCAAATTTGAAATTGTTATTAAATGTTTGTAATGATGGAAGAGCCAAATAGATGAATTTTTGCAGATAGGAGATAGATTCACCTGTAATGGTTGACAGGCTGAGATATAGATCTGATTCGGACTAGACAACCATTGAATGTAATTCAATGTAAATTAATGAGATTAGGTAGCTTGGAGGGAAGATATCGAGGAGCCCCCTTTTGTAGAAAATACATTTGTATATAGATTCATTAGGCTAGATAGGAATATAAATGTTAGAGAGGAGAGAGTAGAGCTTGAACATATTGTAAACATGCATTCTGGGATTAATACAAAGAGAAGTTTTTCCTGCATGAGATTCTTTGTGTGTTTATGTGTTTATGAATGAACGTCCTTTACGATTTTATATGCATATGTTGTAGATGCATGATAGGTTCCATCTACAGGCTATATACAGAATTCCCTATCTCTGGGCTTCTAAATTTCAAGTCTGGGTTCTTTGTAACTTAATGTAAGGGGTTGCATGACAGAGTGTTAAGGACTTTGTAAGCTTGTGAAAGAGTGCACATCTGAGTTCTATGGAATTTAGTAAAGAACGTGCTATGAGGGCACACTAGAGGAATCATAAACTCAAGGGAGAAGCCTCAAGGTTACTAAATACCTTAGAGGTAAGATTTCCAGAGGAGGGCATAAAGAAAAAATAATTGTTGAGGATTATGTGAAGCTCTGCGAGGAGGGCATTGAGCGAGTGCAAGGAGCGCATCAAGGAACTTTGTTCCAAGTTCATATATAAGGAAAGTGTCAAGGAGAAAGACACCCACAGAGTTGTTGAATACTCTATAGGATCAACAATAACTTCTTGAGAAGGAAGTTTCCAAGAGGGCCCTTGCATCTCTTCGAGGGATAGAAGGGATAGAGACCTTTGAGGTTTGAGCAGTTGCAGCTCAAGGAGACAGAGTTGTTGAACACTCTGGAGGAAGGCATGTGCAAGGAATGCACCAGGCCAATACTCAGACAAAGTGTTGAAATACACCCAGTTGAAGGCCGATTGATAACAAGGAGTGTGTAGGAGTGGACTTATCCAAAGTACCAAATATTAGGAGGGATAGCATTTTCAGAACGCAGATGAGACCCAAGGTCACAGGGCTCACAGAGGAAGAAAATGTTGAGGCCTTTGAAATGTTGGAAATATTCCAAGTCTGGGAGAAATTGACATCTTAGGAGGAGGAGCGTAACCAGCTATTAGATTAGCTATAAAAGGGATATCTCGACTATTGAACTTCACGTATAGGCACATAGGAGAATGTGCAAGAGAAACAGATCCGAGCCATTGGATCTAGAAGCATGTGGACCAACAACTATTGTATCTAGAGGAAGTGCACGAGGTTTAGTCCTTTAGAGTTCACATGTGGAGAGATGACTTCACGATATGAGACGTCTCGACATCATTGCGACTGTCCATCAGAAGGGATGCATGGTATCCGATCAACATTTCGTTGACTCACGACTTGAAGAATTCAAAGGGAAAGTTTGTGAAAACTCGTGAAACACGAAGTCGCAAAAATATCACAGTCGTTGATCAAGGAGCGATCTGGATTGTTGATTGTCTAGGGATAATTTCGTCATTTCAGGGATCGGGAGAACAAAGGTGAAAAGTCTTTTGACCTCATGAAACATGAACTCCCGATACGCGAAATCCTGATGTGCTTGAAGGTTAAGCCCCATGTCATGGTGAATGGTCACATGAGAGGAGGAATGGAAAGGGCCTAACATTCGTTAATCTCTTTTCTGAGTTTCGGGAGCTGGAGAGTCAGGGTTGGATCATACGTAGAAGTCTCGACATGCGAAGTTCTGAAATGCCTTTTGTGTAGGCGTGCGGTCATAGCCAGTGACCGTGTGGAGGCGAGCCTTATGCTTGGTGCTAAGTTGCACATGCGAAGTTTCATAATAGGACCTGTGGATTTGTTCATGGGATTCTAGTAGGGAATCGATAGAGCTACCTCAACTCATAGATAGATTGAATGATCCTTAGACCGGGAGGTAAACGGACCCTGCCAAGGTGGGGGTTTGCATCATTTGGTATCAGAAAGGAATTTCATCTATATATTCCAGGAATTTTTTTGGTAACATCAAATGGTATCATAAGCTTAATTTGCATGTATGCAGCGGGTGAAGGAAGACATAGTACTAATGATCTATGGTGATTCTTTCAAGGTAGGAAGCAGTCAATTTACAGCCAAGTGAGATGTAGGTGAAGCTAGAGATGCTCTCAGTTGTAGAGTGAACAACATACTTTCCTGGAAGGCAGGTAGAGGAAGAATATGGCTACTAAAGTCCATGAACATGGTCAAGACAAGTACCACTAGTAGAAAAGAAAGGATGATATATATAAAGAGCTCTGCGAGATAAGGGAAGAAATGGAGATGCTTGCATTTAAGATGCAATAGGATGCAAAGGTGCATTGGGTATATGAGTGGCCCATGAACAAGAAGGTGAAGTGGCCCATTAAGAAATTGTTGGCCAGAGGATAGAAAGTAATGTTGAGAGTGTGGCTGAGGTATCTTGAAGGCCTCAAAGGTGAAGAGGATATGGTTCACATATATGAGCTATAAGTTGGGAAGAGTCTCAATGATAATGAGAAGAGATCAAGCAGAGATCTCATAAACTGTCAGGTGGGAAGTAATGAAATCCCAGATTGTCAGGTGGGAAAGGGAGAGGAGATGAGACTGTCTGATAGTATCATGAACTTAGATCAACAAGGAGTGTTGATGGAGGAAGACCAAAGGAGCATTCTGATTATTGGGGGAATTCGGATATTCCTACCAAACAACCCAGTGGAGGCCAGAGAATCTGTTTCATATGAAACAACAGAAGAAGGACAACCAACAGTGATTTTCATAGAGGAAGAAGAAATGAAGAAGACATTAGAGTCTGCCCCATCAGAAGAAGAACATGCAGATGATATGCTCACTCCATGGGAGAAGGAGTTAGAGATGATGGATGATTGGTTGAACGATCTAGAGCTAGTAGATGACTGCCACAAGAAGACAGTCATGCAGATTTTGGGAGAAGACCATTCAATAGAATTGCTCATAAATTTCAACCAGGAATATGGACAGAGAATGACTGCAGCGTCGAGGCTTGCAGTAGAAGATGAAGCACAATTCCAGTCTGGGGAGAAACTGGAGGAAGCTGGAGTTGAAACAACGCAAGGAGAAATGATAGAAGATAATATGTCAAAGGAAGTAAAAGAGCAGGAAATTAGTCAAGAAGAGACTACATAACTGAGGTTTTCAGCAGGGTGGAAAGATAAGACCACAAGAGATGAAGAAAATAGAAAATGGGATCGCATTGATCTACCCATCGACAAGGAAGAAGTGCAGCCGAGAAGACTGCATAAGGAAAACCAACCATTTGAGAAACTAGAGAAGGTAATTGAGGAAATTAGAAAGTGTATGTTGATGTCATCGTAAGAATCTATCCACAAGGAGAAGCTGATCAGAAGGAAGCCTGCAAGAGAAGAAGGGTGGAAACAACAACAACAACAACAAAGCAGTGGAGTAGGAGGACAACTTTAGAAGAGAGTTTGGGATCCATGTGGATTTCAATAGAGTTGGGAAGCTCATGAGAAGGATCTCATGATTTTTTCATAGTAGTGGAGTATGATTTATGAGCATCTCTCCACATCAGCAACACACCAACTAGACAACACATTCAATGCACATTAAAGGAAGGGAGAGGTGCCAACCCTCTCTTTTTTCAAATTTGAAATTTTTATTAAATGTTTGTAAGGCTGGAAGAGCCAAATAGATGCCTTTGTGCAGATAGGAGATAGAGTCACCTTTAATGGTTGACAGGTTGATATCTAGATCCGATTCAGACTAGACATCCATTGAATGTAACTCAATTTAAATTAATGAGAGTAGGTAGCTTTGAGGTAAGAGCTTGAGGATCCCCCTTTTCTAGAAAAGATCTTTGTATTTAGATTCATTAGGCTAGAGAGGCATATAGATGTTAGATAGGAGAGAGCTAAGACTCTATTGTAGTCCAAGGTTGAACATATTGTAAACATGCATTCTGAGATTAATACAAAGAGAAGTTTTTCTTGCATGAGATTCTTTGTGTGTTTATGTGTTTATGAATGAACGTCCTTTATGATTTTATATGCATATGTTGTAGATGTATGATAGGTTCCATATGCAGGTTATAGATAGAATTCCCTACCTGTGGGTTTATGGATTTCAAGTCTGGGTTCTTTGTGGCTTAATGCAAGGGGTTGCATGACAGAGTGTTAAGGACTTTGTAAGCCTGTGCATAAGTGCGCATCTACGTATTTTAGAATTCAGGAAAGAATGTGCCAGGAGGGCACACTATAGGAGTAATAAACTCAAGGGAGAATAATCAAGGTTACTAAACACCTTGGAGGTAGGACTGTGCAGAGGGGGGCACAAAGAAAACAAAATTGTTGAGGATTCTCTGAAGCTCTACTAGGACGACATCGAGCAAGTGCAAGGAGTGCATCAAGGAAATATGTTCTGAGTTCAAAGATGAGGGAAGTGTTAAGGAGAAAGACACCCAAAAATTTGTTGAATACTATGTAGGCTCAGCAAGGTGTGTTTGAGAAGGAATTTTCCAAGAGGGCACTTGCATCTCTTCGAGGGATAGAAGGGATAGAGACCTTTGAGGTCCGAGAAGTTGAAGCTCAAGGAGACAGAGTTGTTGAACACTCTAGAGGAAGACCTGTTCAAGGAATGCACCAGGCCAACACTCAGACAAAGTGTTGAAATACAGCTAGTTGAAGGTCGATTGAGAACAAGGAGTATACAAGAGTGGACTTATACCAATTCCCAAAGCTCAGGAGTGATAGCGTTTTTCAGAACATAGACGAGACCCAAGGTCATAGGGCTCGCAGAGGAAGCAAAGTTTGAGGCCTTTGAAATGTTGACAATCTTCCAAGTCTGGGAGAAATTGCAATCTCAGGAGAAGGAGCGTAAGTAACCGTTAGATCCGTTTTAGAGGGGATATATGGACCATTGAACTTCATGTCCAAGCACACAGGATAACATGCAAGAGGAACATATCTGAGCCATTCGATCTAGAAGCATGTTGACCAACAATCGTTGGATTCGAAGGAAGTGCATGAGGTTTAGTCCTTTAGAGTGCACAGGAGGAGAGCTGACTTCACGATACGTGAAGTCCTGACATCATTGAGACCGTCCATCGGAAGCGAAACATGGTAGCTGATCATCATTTTTTTGACTCGTGACTCAAAGAAGTCAAAGGGAAAGTTTGCAAAAACTCGTGAAACATGAATTCATGAAAAAATCACAGTCATTGATCAAGGAGCTATCTGGACCATTGATTGTTCAAGGAGGATAGAGGTGAAATGTCTTTTGACCTCGTGATACGTGAAATCCCAACGCCCTCGAAGGTTGAGCCCCATGTCATGGTGAATGGTCACATGAGAGGAGGAAGGGAAAGGGGATAACATTCGTTAAGCTCTTTTTCAGAGTTTTGAGAGTTGGGGAGTCAGGGTTGGATCATACATAGAAGTCCCGATATGAAAATTCCTGAAACACCTTTTGTGTAGGCATGTGGTCACAACCAGTGGTCGTGTGGAGGCGTGTGGTTACAACCGGGAGGTCAGTGGACTCTGCTGAGGTGGGTGTATGCAACATTATGGATCTTGGTGCGACTATGATATGCCTCACTACTCTAAAATATCCTATGATCTAATGCACCCATCGCCTTTTCATGAATAATAAAGGAGAAAAAGATGTTTGTGGATGTATCCTCGAGGAGGGTTGAACCATGGTAAAACTATGTTTGCAATGTGTCTGAATTTTTTACTATTTTTCAGTTATGATTTAATGGTTATATAGATGAATGAATTATTTTACTTATAGAACGCACTAGAATAGATATGCATAATAAATGTTATGAATGAATGAATGAATGTATTCAATGAATACTATAATAGAATGAATGGTTAAGTAGAGATAAGAGTAAGAAAAACAACCCCAATACCTTCCATGACTACAGACACCTGTGTCTTACAGACACCCATAATCCATCTTGGGTGAGACTGTGTTGTGAAATTTGTTCGCGGTGTAGACTTCTGGTTTACCAGAAGGGCTGATGGTGATAAGGTTTTTGTTGGAGAACTAAGGTAGAACCTGGGTCATCCCATACATCCAACAAATGGTTATGTTGTTGGATAGAGCTCAGAAGGAGAGCCAGGAAGGGGTTTGGTGAATAATATGCAATGGCAACAAGGGATGTTCAGGCCATGGAATCCTAGGAAGCAAGATGTTGAAATATGGTTAAAGTCAAATCAATTGAAGTTCACGCAGAAAGATAATAAGGGTTCTAGGTATACACCACGCCAATACCTACATATGTATGCATTTATTTATTTTCATGAAGCATATTTTTGTTTCTTTCCATATTTATTACAAGATTGGTTGTTAAGGTTGAAGGATACCCATCTGACTAATTGGATTAGTCCAGTAGTTTGGACTACATAAAATATCACGTGGTTGTAGAGGGTTAATAATAAATTCATGCGTGTAGTAGATTTATGGTTAGAAAACATTATTGTGAGGTTTATCACTGAGTTTGCAATAGATACAATGAAGTCATACACTTTTGCAGTGTAGGATTTTTTGAAGGAACCCAAAGGGATGTATATTAGGTCTATTTACACATCAACCAAGGTATTATTACTTGATAAAGGTGTGATGACCATGGAATTAGACAAATATATCACTCTGCGTGTATGGGGGAGTTGGGCAAAGCATTAAGGAAGATATGAGAAATGGAGAAGGCTCTAGAGAGTAGCCAGAAGGAGGAGGCAATGGACCCCATCATGATGGATGATGAACATATGATGGAAATCATACGGAATGAAGGTGTGACGTGTAGTGGATGACACTTGTAGTATAATATGAATAATAAGATGAGGGTCGTAGTCGAGCGAGAGTGCTTGGAAAATGATTAGGAAGAAGTGGAGGATCTCCATGCCACGGGGTAGATTGAGGATATATTGTGTGCCACATATGAGAGGAAAACCAGAGGTCATGGGTACAATGAAGAATAAGTCTTTCCATTCCAGATCCGAATTAGCATGGAACCCACAACTCCATGTGCGACTAGCACAACTGAAGAATAAAAATAAGTTAACCAACAATTCATTAGTGGTAGAAGAATTTTTTCAAGACAAAAGTGCAAGTTCAACAAATAGCAGTCAAGTCTCTACACCAAGCGAAGGTGATAGTTCAGAAAAATTCACAATTTGGTAGGACAAGATCCAACCATCAAGTTACCATAGTTTTGAGGGGATGGGTTAGATGATCCTAAAATTTTTTTAATATGTTAGAAGATATGGGAAACAAAGACAATTACTTATGAGGATACAAAGGTTGTGCAGTTGGAAATCACTTTTAGAGACTATTGATTAAGGTTGGTTGTCATTGATATCAACTCTTGAAGAAAATCCCCTAGCACAAAGGTTTGGTTATTGGACCCAAGATTGTTTGATGTAAATATGACTAATTATTGTCTTGTCATGGTTTATAAGAAGTAAATATGGATGAACTCCAAAGCGGTCCCCTTATGGTGAAATCCCTCACGGGAAGACGCTTTGAGAAGTAAGAGAACCCATGCTTAATTGTGGAATAATGAGATGAAGGAAAATTAATTTGTTAGGTAACCTATCCTAGATGGATAGTTCTTGTCATTCCATTTCCGGTGGCATGTGGAATGTCACATAACTCCTCACGGTTAGAGAGTTATGGCCATGAGAAGTTGGAGACCCCGGGTTTGGGTAATGAACCCAAGTTTGTTTGATGGATAACGGTATGAGTTATGATATATTTTCAGATAATACTATTCTATGTGGATAGTACATATCATTTAATTTCTGTTGGTATGTGCAACATCACATAAGTCCTCACGGTTTGAGAGTTATGGCCTTACAAAGTTGGAGGACCCTCATATGTCATCTAGAAGCCCCAAAAGGTCAAAGTAGTCAAAGTGGTTTAAGAGATTTTAAA
>JZKD02S2282859.1:879836-890812 GCA_000966675.3 Picea glauca | reverse complement strand
TGAATACAAAATAAATTGTTTCAATAATAAATTTAATGGAGAAATTAGAAGTGGGTTAACCTTAAAATAAGGAAAGTGGGGCCAAGTGACCTAGAAGATGTTTTTAAGGAAGCTATTTGGATAGTATAAATAAGAGGCAAGGCTCTATCATTATAATAACACTTGAGCATATTGAATATCTATAGGTGTATGAGGTAACCAAAGATATATAAGCCAAAATTCTGAGGGAGGGTGAAGAAAAGAAGGACGAAATGCAAGGAAGGATAAATTCTTTTGATGGTGCTTTCTAAGGTATGTTATTTACAGGTCATCTCACCATTTTCGCTATACCTTTTTTTCTATAATGATTCAGACCGTGAAATTTATATTCCATAGGGAAAACATATCGAAGTATCTGTGGAAAAAAATTGATCTTGTGGGTGATTTCATTTTTGGAGTTACACTCCGTGGAAAATAGGGATTGTGGCTAGTCCTCAAACTAGTCAAAACCAGGTGTTTCGGGTAAAAATGTCATAAATTCTTCATAACAGATCCCAATTAAGTGAAACCAAATTTTTTGGTTAGGGTATAGTCTATAGTATGTTGTGTAACATTTTCGTATCAATTCAAAAAACATTCTATGTGGGGCTTTCTCTACAAGGTCAATCTCTAGAATAAGTCAGAATTCAGCAAGGTATGTCCTTTTTGCTATAACTCCTTTTTTGAGAAGTTACAAGTAGTGACACCTGGAGGAATTGCATAAAACACACTGAAGAACATTTTTTATCAGTTTCATATCTTTATACATTACAGGTACAAATTTATAATTACTTCAAGTTAGGGTTGTTGACTAATCCAAAACTAGGCATGTGAGACTAAAGAAAAGTTTGATGAAAATGCTAGTTTTTTGTTGTTGAAGTTAAGGACAGGTGGTTGTAGCCAGAGAACATAGGGGGTTGTAGCCTTCTTCTGGTTGTACCTAGAGAATTGGGGAGTTGGATCTTCCCTCAGGTTGTAGCCTGAGAAACTAGGGGGTTGGAGCCTCCTTCCAGTTGCAGCTAGAAAACAAAAGAAGTTGGTGCTTCAAATGAATGTAATTCTTCAAGACATATAAGAAAAATCATTATGTGGTTTTCTCCCTATTTGGGTTTCCACGTAAAACACTGGTGTACTATGTATGTGTATGTTTGTTCATTTTTGCATTGCTTGTTTACTTTGTAGTTATTGGATGATAATTCTTCATTGATATAACACTTGGATTATATGGTTAAAAAGGATTATATTTATCTATTACTAATTCACCCCCCTCTCAGTAATCCAACAGAGACTGCGCAGTTGACTGGTACATGGGTCTATCAAAAAATAACTAAACAGGAACACCTACAACTATAGAGTATGTGAAGAGACAGTTAATAAATGAATCTCATAAGCCAAGTTGAGAATACTAATTTATGATTGAAATGATAGGTATCTAGAAAAAACTAAGAGAATCAGTCTGGGAAATGGACCAGAAGTTTAAGAGGTTAAAATGTAAGTTAAAGTACACCATTATTGATACAAAGCATAGACATTTGTTTGTTAATTCTTTGTTTCCACACTTGAAGTATCCTTTGAGACAACATAAATTCTAATGTTAGGGTGAGGCTCTGCAGGAAACCTTAGAACTAGAGGAAAACTAGTATAAACATACAGATCAAGTTGTTGAAGAGCTGAAGAAATATCTAAAGATTGTAACATTCCATTTGAATCAGAACAAAGTAAAGGATAAAAGAGAAGATGTCCGATGTACAATGTGTAGGAGATAAGGCCATCACAAGAATGAGTGTCCATTGTTTTCACAGTATATTGGAGTGGGTATGCCAAAACCTTTAACTTCAGGAGGACCATGGTGTGATATTTGAAAAACACATGGGCATGATCCCTATCATTTCTCCCTAATGCATAAATATCAGAAAATACCGAAGATAACATTTTGTAACTTTTGTAAGTAATTTGGAAACGAAGACAAGGACTATATAACCTTGGATATCATAAGAGAAATGATTTCACATACATACACGGTGTAGGTTGAACATGTAACATGACAATATACACAAAAACCGTAGTATAACATTGTGCAAAACCACAGTACAATCTCGCATAGTAGTTTGCAACACAACCATAGTATAATGAGTAATAGTTTCAAGGGAAACAATAGTATAATCTTGCACAACAGTTCACAACACCACAACAATACAATAACCTGCAACCACAATATAATCAAGGACCTCGATATAACACACCATGTGGAAATAATCAGGGAAACAAACGAGGCTTCATAGGAGGAGGTCGTGGAGGAAGAGGATTTGGAGGAGGTCGTGGAGGAAGATGATTTGGAGGAGTTTGAGGACCAGTAGTGTGTCATAACTATTATAAACCAAGGAACTATGCAAGAGAATTCCCACAACCACCTGTGACATGCATGTATTGTCATGAAACATACCATGAAATGGAAGATTGTCCAACATTGTTGATAAAAATATAGGACAAGAAGAACCAGACTAATCAGAATGTGCAATGGATCAAGGTGGATAACAAAGAAGAATATTGGAAGAGGATTAATATAGTGACTAGAGGTGGAGCTAAGAAAGGAGAAGATGCAGCCAAGAAGGATCAGGATCAATACCAATGGGTTAGGAATAATAAATCTCCTAAACAAAAGTTTGATGCACGCAAAGAGAAAGAGATATACAATGAAGCTAGACAAGCGATATTGAAGGAAAATATTGCATCCATTTTAGGAACGAATCCATTAGATGAGATACCATTCTATGGCATGCCTTCATTATTTGATCAGACCAATCAAGATAAGTCCTTAGAACAAGTAAGTAACTTAAGAAACTTTTTCAAAGCTTGTGTCAAATTGTTGAGAGGTAAACATTCCTTACAGGTACTATATAATTTATTAGAAAAGTGTAATCTTGGTGAAGAGTGGGTAAAAACAGTAAATAAGGTCTGAAAGAAGAGTATAACTAGTAGGAAATTCATATTGAATGCTAACATAGGAGATTTCAATATGGGGCATATTATACTAGACTTGGGATATGAAGTCAATTTTCTTCCAAAGAAAACTTGGGAAGCTATGGGAGAACCACAATTGGGGTATTCAACTATTTAGTTGAAGTTGGAAAATCAACACAGAGTGGTGTCAATAGGAAGGTTCAAGGGGATTCCAGTTGATCTAGATTGTGTGTGCACCATGGATGACGTTGAATTCATTGACACAGTGGAAAATACTTCGCCATATATAACGCTATTCGGTTTGCATTGGTCTTTTGATAACTCAAATATTATCAATTTGAAGACAAGGAAGATTATAATTGAGTATGGAGAATACAAACATATTGTTCCATTGGATCCTTGAGAAGGAAGAATCTATGTGGAACTTGTGACAGATAATATTCTTACAAAAGATGTGAATCACCTATACAGAACTACCACAAGTGAAGAAGATTTATCATTCCGACTACACATGGCATGCTCACTTGGACGAGTATTATTTTTTGTTCTTTGGACTCTGACATGGGAATGGAGAAATGGCAGCATCAATTACATGAATTATCTACCAGGATAGGTGTCAAAATGACGTGCACGTTGAGATGGGTTGGTACAGTGGTAAGAGAACCTCCTAATTTTTAATGATGTATGGGGTAGAGGTTATGGAAAAAAAAATATTACCGATATTATATATTTCTTTAAAATATACACCAACAAGATTGGGGGCTACACACAAGGACAGTATCAACAATTGGTTTTAGTGAAAAAGGTTATTGCACATAATATTCATCACAGAACAAGAGTATAAACATGAGGAGAAATATGAGGTATTTGGACAACCCCAATAGAATGTATAAAATTGCATAGTTCAATGGATATCAGTACCAATAGAAGAATGGACACACAAGTTTATTCACACAATATAAGTCATTCCGAAGAACTGGTACACAGAATAGGAACAACGTAGAGAAACTGGTAACTGGGAATAGATACAACAAAAATTTGTAGTTACATTTTCCTTTGCGCATGAAATTCCAAAGATTGATAAACCACTGGAAGTGGTAAGAGAAATGATATTTGAAGAACCTGATTTTGAAATAATTCCATCATATTAGAGGTAGGCTAGTTAGAAATTAAAACAATTGCTACATTATTATCGTGTAGCAGGAGAAGAAGAACTAACAGAAGATAATCCACACAATATCTAGATAAGTAGAAGGTGAAATGGAATTAGAAGGTCCCAAGATGGATTCAAAATATTATGATGCACCATTAAATATCAACAAGCTAAATATTGGAACTGAAGAAAACCCAAAGATGGCCAGTATTGGAGATTATTGGGATAATCAGACAGTAGAAAGGATCACATAATTATTGTGTGAGTACAATGACTTATTCCCAACAACATTCTCAGAGATGAAGGGGTTAGTAGGAGATATAGGAGAGATGAATATCCAATTAAATCTAGAAGAAAGACCTATCAGAAAATGACCATACAAATTTAATCCAATATACAAAGAGAAGGTGAAGACATAAATCGACAAGATGCTAGAAGCTAGTGTTATAGAACCCGTAGAAGAGTCATAATGGATCATCCCTAAGGTGGTGCAAGAAAATAAGCAAGGAGGGATCAAGATATGTGTATATTTTAGAAAAATTGATGATGCTTGCCTACATGATCCTTTCCCTACCCCATTTACAGACAAACTTTTGGAGAGTGTAGGGGGTCAAGAAGCTTATTCTTTTACAGATGGATTTTCAGGTTATCATCAGATTAGGATCACGCTAGAATGTAGGCATAAGACATCATTTGCTATAGAGTGGGGCTCATTTCAGTATATAGTTATTCCATTTGGATTGAAGAATGTACCGACCATTGTTTCAAGGGTAGTAGTAGCAACTTTCAAGAACTTTATTCATACATTTTTGGAGGTTTACTTGGATGATTGGAAAATGTTCACTTTGTTGAAGGATCATGTTGAAACATTAAGGATGATGTTAGACAGATGCATACAATGTCATGTATCATTAAATATTAAAAATTGCATTTTCATCGCACCTTTTGGGATTTTGTTAAGACATGTGGTGTGTAAACATGGTCTATTGGTTGATCCTGCTAAAATTGTTGTCATAGTCAACTTACCACCCCCAAAGTCAGTGCATCAGTTGAAAAGTACATTGGGCCATATAGGATATTACATGAAATTCATAAGAGGATACACACATATTATTGTGCCAATGGAGAAGTTGCTAAAGAAGGATACTAAGTATCAGTGGAACGAGGAATGACAGGAGAGTATGGATATTTTGAAGGAGAGGATGGTTACTGCACTGAATTTAGTATTTCCATATTAGGGAAAAGAATTTCATGTGCATGTGGATTCATCTCCAATTGCATTAGAAGCAGTATTAACCCAGCCAAGATAAGTTGATATAGATCACCCTATTGCATTCACAAGATTTTTTTTATCATAGTCATATAAGATGTTTACAGATCATTCAGCTCTCAAATACTTAGTTAATAAGCCAATGTTGGGGGGAAGGATATGTAGATGTCTATTCTTATTTCAAGAATTTGAATTTGAAATTGTAGTTAATCCTGGAAGATTGAATGTAGGACCGGATCACTTACCCAAGATACTAATGGAGAAGAACCTAGTAACTTGGAAGAAAACTTTTCCGATGAAAAATTGTTTTCAGTACAAATTGTAGATGAATAATTTTATGGAATTATTGAGTTTTTTGGTACAATATTTGCACCAAGAGAATTTACTATTGCGTAGAAGAAAATTTTAGTGGTTAGAAATACAGATTACAAGTTGATTGCAGGTCATTTATACAAACTTGGAGAAAATAGATTCTTGAAGAGATGTGTGATGGAGCATGAAAGACCCATTATTTTAGTATAAGTGCATGGGGATATTGCAGGAGGAAAATACGCAGGAAAAGCTATCGTGCAGAAGGTATTGCACACAGGATTAGGGTGGCCAATAATTCACAAGGATTAAAAATAATACTATCAGAAGTGTGATATTTGTTAAAGAGTTAGGCAACCATCCATGAGGGGTGATATGCCACTAAGACTAAAGGTTACTTTACAAGTGTTCGATAAATGGGAAATAGATTTTGTAGGTCCAATTAATCCACCAACAAGAAGATTATGAGGCATATATATTATTATAGTGATAGAATACTTGACGAGATGGCTTGAGGCAACACCAGTAAATGATTGCAGCGTAAATACTACAACACGCTTTTTATTTAAGAATGTAGTTAAAAGGTTTGGAAGTCCAAGAATATTGATGAGTCATCATGGGACTCACTTCATCAATAGTACAATTGAGGCAATGCTTGAAGAGTTTAAGATAAACCACTAGAAGAGTACCCCTTTCCACCCTCAATCAAATGGAATAGTGGAAGCCTTCAACAATATTTTGGATAATGCCTTGACAAGGA
Source organism: Picea glauca (assembly GCA_000966675.3). NCBI lineage: Eukaryota > Viridiplantae > Streptophyta > Pinopsida > Pinales > Pinaceae > Picea > Picea glauca. Next base: position 884,341 of record JZKD02S2282859.1, on the reverse strand, counting down.
TTTGTAATGTAAATGGAGATGATTGGGATTGGAAGGTACCAATAGTACTTTGGGATTATAGATCTACATGCAAGAAAATAATAGGACAAACACCATTTATATTGGTCTATGGATAGGAGGTAGTAGTTCCCTTATATTATTTGATACCAAGCATGTGCATTGAAGCAATTATAGATATGACACAAATTGGTGCAATGTAGGAAATATTTTCTCAACTGATGGAATTAGAAGAGGACAAAATCATGGTAGGTTTCCATCAAGAGGTACAAAAATAAAAGGATAAATCATGGCATGAAAAAGATATTAAGAAGAAGAATTTTAAGGTAGGAGATCTGGTTCTCCTCTATGAAAGTAAGCATTTACAACACCCAAGGAAGCTCAAAATGCATTGGATAGGGCCATATCAGATAAAGTCTATCAAAGATGGAGGTGTTGTACAACTACAAGACATAGCAGGAAAGGAAGTGAAAGGAATGGTGAATGGTAGTCGAATGAAACTATATAGGGAAAATAGACGTAATAACTCCCATTGGTTGCAGTGCAACAAGTAGACTTCTACATATTATAAATAGTAAGAGTTAAAATAAGAAAAAGGAAGATTTAAATAGAAAAATGAAGAAAAGGATAAAAATAATTAATTAGAAGAATAAGTGATACACAGATAGTTGGGAATGACAGTGTGCAATGGGAATAAAATTGGTTCGACGTAATTTAGAAGACAACTCATAGTAAAACTAGATACAATGTGATAAAATGAAGAAATAACCAGAAAAACTGAAAAACAAGACAAAACATTAATGACAGGGTTTAAAAAAATGGAAAAGCATGGAAAATTTCGACACATAGTGATTTTTTAGAAATAGATCACTTGAGAGCATGAACAAAGGGTGATTCAAAAAGAGGAAAAGTAAGTCCATTGTGTGAAAGGATATTTATATGGTACCCCCGAAGGTTGGCACTCTCGATCGATTTGTACAAGTAACCTGACAGTTAGGAATGAAGAAGGAAAGAATGGCAGAGCCAAAACTTTTGTGGAGCTAGAGGAAGTTACAACGTCAAATATGGAATCTATTAGTCCTACCAATATAGAAGAATAAATATCAACTGAAGAACATGTGTGAGTGATTCAAAGTGTAGAAAATCCTAATGGAAAGGAAAACCCTAATCCCAAAAAACCTTCAGCAGCAAAGGAAATGGAAAAAAAGAAGAAAAAAGTCATCGCAGAGGAAGTATTGGTTGAATATATCATAGGTCAACTGGAAATAGAGGGAGAAGAATAATAAGAATATGAGAATGAAGATTCAGAGGATAACCCAATTGTGGGCCAAAAGAGAAAATCACCGAGAACAATAGAAATCACTTTACCTCATCTCCTAGATGTTGTAGTTGTAGTGGAAGATATGCTAGGAAAGGTGCCAAAGATAAAATATGTGGATCATGATGTAACATCTACATCGAAGTTTCCTAACTTTGTGCAGGAATTTTACTTGGAAAATAGGGGGGAGGTAGTACCCCTAGGGAAACCCATTTTGGAGCCCGCGTAGTGCATCACAGGTCTCTACAACTTAAGCATTATGAATTTGTTGGACATACCACATTTAGGTCACGGTAAGAATTTGGGACTTTGTATGAACAAACTACTATCTAGGGTACATGGAGGTATCTTATGGATGGATAGGTATGTCCCCATAGATGTAGATATCATAGGAAACATTACATGATTTCCTACCAATGGTGTAAAACCAAAAGACTACTTGGAGAACAAGGTAAGGGACAAATAAATTGCAAAATAAGTGAAAGCCCAGAATGGGACAAACAGGGGAACCAAGGGAATAATCATAAAGGACATCAACAAATGTGCAATGACATTTTCCACCAAGCTGATGGATTGCAAAGTTTTGAGGAAGCACAGAAAGGAAGAGGCCCCAAAGGGAGTGATGGCAGTATTTATGCAATGCAAAAGAGTGTAGTATTTAGTTGGGTGCCATACTTGTTGAACTAGTTTTTGATAGATTGCAGAGATGCACAGGATAATGGAACAAAATTCCATTACTCTTGGTTTCTAATACTGATAACATTTTAGGGATGGAATGAGCCAACATTTTCATCATTTCTGGAAAGAAAAGGGAAATGTTGTGAAACACTCTATGAAACATTATGGCACGCAAAGGACCCTAAGAACCAGCAAGAGAACAACAAATTATTTTCCATGTTCTTGGAAGATATGCACGAGAAGAAAAATAATTTTTGTAGGATCCCAATTGAAGTAGTTCAATAAAATCAGCGGATTTGTAATTTCAAGGCTTCAAGACACCATTTGTGGATTCATGCCAGAAGGGATCCAAAGAACAAGTGGCTGGAAATGAGAATTTTTACATCGTGAGAAGAATTAGAATGGATCGTGAAAGACTGGCCTATGCAGTGGAAGGTTCCAACAACTGAGATAAAGGAAAAAAGACTAAGGGTCAAGTAGAATCAGGAACATCAAAAAAGACAAGAAGTTTAATAGATAATACAAGGAAGGTTGCAGAGGGTGGTCAAGCCTTACGAAGTAGCGCAACAAGCAAAAATCCAAGAAAGAAAGAGACTATTTCGAGGACATAAGTAAAATGGGATGGCAATAAGGGAGATAGCTCTCATTCAAAGTAATTATAGGATGAGGAAGAAACAAAGAAGAAAATTGAGGTGTATACCTCAACACCAACGAAGAAAAGGACTATAAAAAAGGACGAAGAAATAAGGAAAAATATGAATTATCAAAAGAATACTCCAAACATCACTATTACATATGATGATGAAGAGTTTGTCATATAAAAATTCTAATATAGAGGGGAGGATGCAATACGTGCGATAGAGGAACAAAAGGAAGAAATTATGGAGAAATTAGTAGAATTACATGACATCCTACAGAGACTACAACTAAATACAATGCGTCATTCAAAATCACAACAAAAAGAAAAAACACAAAAATAATCAATGCAGAGAGAACAAGGAGAGACAATGCATACAGTAGTCATGATCAATGATAGGTTTAAGGTCACACGAGAGATGTTTGAGGTGGATGAAAACATAACGTAGAGACTAGTGAAGGACATGGAACATCTGGATTTGGTTATGGTGAACATACCCACGAAAGAATTATATGGACTACAAGCGAGTGTAATGTATGAAGTATAGTATAGAGCTAGGGAGTATGCCACCAACTTAGCGCTCGACTGTGAGGTGAAGGATATTCTACAAGTGACATGTGAGCAGATCACACTAGAGAAGGAGGAGGAGAAGAAACACAAATAAATTAGAGAAGAATATTGCATAATTTTACAGTAGCATCCCATATTGCGTGCAAGAACAAGAAGTTACAATAGAAGAGAAGATATAGAATATTGCATAGACCATGGAGAAATACGAACAAGAGATAGCAGACTTAACAAAGAAAATAAATCTGAGCACATCTCCAGAAGTACGAGAGTAGAGAGAAGGAGGATATTGCATACATGGATATCATAGTGTAGGAGATAAAAGTATTGGCATAACTGTATGACAAGACTGCACATATTTGGACCAACTTGGAAGAAAATGAGAAGATCCAACAGCTCAAGAAGATAGAGGAAAATATGAACATTGTGGTTCAGGAATTGAATAAGAGGCAGAAGACCATGGAAATATACCTAATATTGAAGTTCGTGCAAGAGATGAATAATTTGCAAACATGAGTAAAGGCCGCACAATAGGAGAAATAAGAAAGGCATGCTCAGTTGGAGCCATTTCAGTAGCAGGATGAACGCAAGATAGTAGAACTGCAAGTAGATAAAAATCCCTTAGAACATGCGCATGCAGAAAGTAGAGAAGTGTTAACATAACACATCACAATGCAGGTTCTATAGCTACTTGCAGGAAAGAGCGCACAAGATATGGAGAAATTGAAAGAGATGGAAGAAAAATTTCATTCACTGGAGGTAGTTCTGCAGAGTGTGAAATACGTTTGTGTGGCTCAAGACGAGCCACATGTTAGTGTTAGGGGCCTATTGGTGTAGGAATATGTTGAGAGAAGAGTCATTTTTGGAGAAAATGTCAAAAATGGTGCAACAAATGAGGCATATTGAACCAGGAAGGAGAGCACACAATATTTTGAGGAAAAGCACCGTGCATGACATGATTTGCAGAAATCCAACGCAGACGTGGAAAAACCTAGCCATGTGTTTTGGGATGTATTGTAAGGGTTTTAACCCTATTTTTAATATAAATAAGGGGTATGAGGTATATTATTGGATCATCCTTAGAAGTATATTGTCATATATTTTGGGGAGAAAAACTTTGTGGAGAACCTATTTTGGAGTCTTCATTGAATTGAAGTTTGTTTTGAGAGTTTTGGAGCTCGAATGGAATTAATCTGGAGATGTAATTGAGGGTAAGGTCGCAAGCTATGGAGCTTGGTGTGACTCTAGTGTGCCTCACTAATATAAAACACTACTACATATTGAAAAATTTGCAACGACCACTTGCGA
>JZKD02S2282859.1:771766-811819 GCA_000966675.3 Picea glauca | reverse complement strand
ATGAGTTATCTAGAAGCCCTTAGAAGGTCAAAGAAGTCAACTTACTCTAGAAACACCTAGAAGAAGTTGACAAGTCAAAGTGAGTGAAACTAAGAATTAATCATGGGTATAGTTGTTTCATTAAGAAAATAAGTAAGAATAGATTAGTTGCAACAAGAAGTTATGATTTTGCTAATTATGGTAGAGTATATGTGATGAGAAGATTGAATAGTCAAAGTGGTTGAACAAGAAATAAATTAAATAATAAAGTGGTTAAAACAAGAAGCTAGTTAAGGTAAAAGAAGCTATGAATTGAATAATTATATAAACGTTAGTTGCAACAAGAATTTTTGAGTAAAGAGAATTTATTTAAATAATAAAGTAGTCAAAATGGTTGCAAAGAGAAATTATTTAAATAATAAATTGGTTGCAACAAGAAGCGGTTAAGTGGACAAAGTCGTTAAGTGGACAATGTGTCTAAGTGGAAAAAGTTGGTTAAGTGAACAAAGTGGCTAAGTGAACAAAGTTGGCTAAGTGGACAAAGTGTCTAAGTGGACAAAGTGGTTAAGTAGACAAAGTGGTTAAGTGGATACTTCTAGAGGAAGCTACTTGGAGAGTATAGATAAGAGAGAAAGGGTCTCCCATTAGTATCCATTCAACATATTAAATATATACAAGTGACTGAAGTAACCAAAGTATATCTAAGACGAATTTCATAGGGAATGAAGTAAAGAAGGATGAAATTCAAGGGAGGATAAAGGCTTTTGATGATGCTTTCTAAGGTATGTTATTTACAGGTAATATCACCATTTGTGTAATAATGTTTTTTCTACAATGATTCAGATATGAAAATTTGGATCCCATTCAGGAAACATATCCAAGTAACTGTGATACAAATTTCAGCTTGTGGGTCATTATATTTTAGGAGTTAGACACCATGGAAAATAGGGTTTGTGGCTAGTCCTGAAACTAGTCTAAGACATGTGTTTTGGGTAAAAACATCATAACTTCTTCGTAACAGATCCAAATTCAGTAAGACCAATGTATTGGTTATAGTATAGTTGTTAGTATTTATTTTACAATTTTTAGATCCACACAACAAATATTCTATGTGGGACATTCTCTACAAGTTCGCTCTCTAGAATAAGCCAAAATTCACCGAGGTATGCCATTTTTTCTATAAATCCTTTCCTAGGAGGTTCCAAGCAATGAAACCTGGAGGAATTGCAGAAAAGACAATGAATAACATTGTTTACTATTTTCATAGATTTATTCATTACAGGTACATAGTTATGATTATTGCAAGTTAGGGTTTTTGATTAATCCAAAATTAGTCATGTGAGACTAAATTAAAGTTTAATGAAAAAGCTAATCTCTTGTTGTTAAAGTTAAAGAAGGTTTACAGGTATGTGATAATATACACCAGGTCTTTTATAGAGTTACAAATCAGATTTGGATGATGAAATTTATTAGGGATTTTAGTTGAGGTATGTTACAGATAGAGGTTGTATAAGAGTGAGGTTGTGGCACATGGTTTGATGTAATGGTTTACAGTATTTGGCTATGGATAGTGTGATGTATTGCTAGAGAAATTTTGATGGTTATATTGGTATATGTATTTCGTATATGGTTGAGGTACATGTTGGGTACATGGTTGAGGCAAGTAGTTGATGAGTTGGCATATACATGAGGTGTATAGTTGATGATTTTGATACATATTGATGAGTAGTTGATGCATGATTGGTAAATACTTGGTACATGGTTGGAGGCACTTGTTAGTAGTATTATTGACACAATGTTTATGTATGATGTAGCATACTTGTCTGGTTATATTATTAAAAGAACATATTGATCTTGGTGATGAATATGAGTTGTTGTGTTATACTTGGTTGATGCACATACTGGTGATATTATGCATATGGTTGAGAGTTGTCTTGGTGATTGATCTTGGTGATTAGATATGATTTGGTTGATAATATTGATGAGATAATTTGTTGTGATAGGCTGTTTGCACAGGCTATTATGATAGGTTATTTGTACAGGTTTGGTGCATGGTTAATGCACTTGTTTATGGTACAGGTTGATGTATGGTACATGTTGGCACAAGTTGTCAGTACAAGTTGTTTACATGTTATTGGCATAGGTTGTTTACAAGTTATTGGTACAGGTTGATTACAAGTTTTTTGGTGCAGGTTGATTGGTATAGGTTTACAACAATATATCTCATAGTGATAGTGTGATAGTGGTTCCATCATTCTACTTATATTTCAAGATGATTCGACATGGCAAGGATAGGTGGTTGTAGCCACCTTGCAGTTATAGCCGGAGAACATAGGGGTTTGTAGCCTCCTTCTGGTTGTAGCTAGGGAATTGTGGAGGTGGAGCTTCCCTCATGTTGTAGCCTGAGAAAATAGGGGGTTGGAGCCTCCTTCCAATTGTAGCTAGAGAATTAGAAGTTTGTGCTTCCTTGAATGTAATTCTTAACATATAAGAAAATCATTTTGTGGTTTTATCCTGCTTTTGTTGTCCATGTAAATATTGGTGTATTGTGCATTGTGTGGATGTGTTTGTTATTGTTTTTATGCATTGATGAATTTCAATGATTATGATACAGTAAGATATTGATGATGAACATATGAACATGGTTGAATAAGTAAAATAATATACTTTTTGGTTTAAAGGATTAATAATTGGTATAATTGCTCATTACCTATTCACCCCCCCTCTTAGTAATCCAACAATTGGTATCATAGCAGGTTCCTTCAGGAAACAATTTAACCACTGGAATGAGATCATAGATTATTTTGAGAATGGAGTACCAATGTTTAATGGTCCGAATGGTTTAAAGTATGTGATATGGAGTGGAAGGACGCAAGTATTTTTTAAGGAACATGGATATGATATTTGGAAATAAATTGCTACAAGATATGATATTTCAAAAAGAGAAAAGACTGCAACCAAGAAGGAATTGAGGAAGAATAATAAAATAGAAATGGATTTCATCTAGGAAGGATTACCTAATCTAGTAAGAGAAAATGTTGGTAAATGTTCATCAGCCAAATAACTTTGGGATAAGTTACATAATGTCTATTCTTCACCCATCACATGTTCATAAACTACCAAAGAAGATGCAGGTATAGAGCAAGAAGAAATATGTTCATCATGTCAGACAGATTCAAAAGATGAAGAGTATGAAGAAGTGGAAGTTGATTTTAGAAAACACCTGATTAGTGCAATTGAATATCTAAGGAAAGAAAGAGAAGAAAAAAAGTCACCCAAGAAAGAATTGATGAATTAAAGGAAAGTGTTCAAGGTTCTGAAGAAGCTCAATAGGTCATCAATAATTTAAGAGCTCATCTAGAAGAGGCCAAAAGAATTGAAGAAAGTCTAGAATATCAAAAACAATATTTAGAAGCCAACATATCAACACAAAAGGAAGAAGTAGAAAAGAGAGAAAATATACTGACATCTCATCTCAAGGAAAGAACCGCTGATTTAAACCAACTTCAGAAAGATTTTGGTCAAGAAGAGAGAATACTCGAAGAAGAAATAATTACATTGAATATCAAACTTGAAGAAGAAAAGAGAACATAATAGTTCATGATGTCTCAAATAATGAAGAAAGAAGAAGAGGTTGAGAAGCTTGAAGAAGAATTTTTCACACTAAGAGTCAAAGTCATCAAGATCAACAAGAATGTTGAAGATACATAAACATTTACATTCGTAGTAGAGAATGAAGAGAAGCACTCTAGGTTGCTAGAAAAGAAGAATGAAGAATAGAGAAAGAGTTATGCAAAAGTACTCAAAGGAAGGAATCATGGTCAACCAAAATCTAAGGAAACTAATAAACATATATATTCAATAATACCATCCATGTTCAAGCCACAAAGAAGCTTCAATCATGATCATGATCAGTCAAGGTAGAAATTCAGACGTACTATGATGCAGGAGCATCTCCCAGTTCAAGCAAGCCAGCGCGGAATGTAAGTGGACAGCTGGACAAGCCAGCACAAATTTTTGAAAACACCTTGAAACTGTTGCATGAACATTAATGAAGAGATTTAATGAAGCGCACTTGTAAATGTAATCGGGACCTCGAGCCATACACTCTCTTCCTTAGTAGATAGACAACATTTAATATAGTTAATGCAGGTAGATAGGATTTTAATTCTAGACTAGACAGTTTTAGAAAGAAAGAGGGAAAACGGATATAGACACCCTCATTGTACATTGTAACATAGTAGAAGCAGGAAGAGCATAGAAGAGAAGCAGAGAGCTGTCGAAGAAAACCCATGTACAGATCTTGAATTAATAGAAGAAATTGATTCAGATTCATGGTTTTGTGTTCTTCTCTGTGTATATGTGTTGAATGATGTGCTCATGAGTGTTTGTTTTCCTATTATGTATTTTCTTTATTGTTGTGTATGTGATTTCATGTTTGAGTTTCAAATCTGAGGGAAGAAGAAATGAGTTCCAATTGTTTCTCTATCTGAGCAAGGATTCCTCCAAAGAGTGCAGTCGAAAATGTCCGCAAGGAGTGCGTTGACGGAGGCTCAGGTAGTTTAACTCTTGTTTTCGTTCACCCAGAAGTGAAATTGGGTTATAGGGCCGTGCAAGGAGTGCGCAAGCTAAGGAAGGTCTCAGTTGTGAAACTGAGCGGGGCATTGAGAGACTACTATTGCAGGTGTGTGCAGGGTCGAAGAATTCAAACATTTGGAAGTGTCTGAAAGGTTGCCGCAAGGAGTGCGAGCAGGGGGTTTTGAATTTTGAAGTATTCAGAATTGAAAAAGCTCAGGAGATATAGTACCTTTGAGTGGACCTAAGGAAGGATTGCATAGGGAGTTCGTGTCGTGGAGCATCTAAATCTAGTGTTGCAGTTTTGCACGCAGAAGGACGAATGAGCGCAGAGGAAAACTTAGTTATTTTAAAGAAATCCTCAGGGAGGAAGAAATCGATGGTCAGGATCTCGTGGAGGGGATTCATGAAAAATCCTCCAGCCGTCAGATCCACCAGAGTAGCGGGGAGGTTATGGCCACACCAGGAGGGTAAGCTCGGAAGGATCATGAGCCATAGGATCGTTGTTGGGTTGCCTGTCAGCCATTCGATCAGGCAGAAGTTGCACTGGGGTTAAGTCCTAGTGAGCAGAAGAAAGTTCTGGAGAGGCATCGAGATATTGAGGCATCAAGGTTTCAGAAGTCAAGAGACCAGAGACCTTTCGAGTCTTGAAACACCAAGGAAGTCCTAGCTGTGGATCTCAGGGTGGACACACATTAGAAGATCCAAGAGAAGTCTGGGTTCGAAACTTCGTGAATCCCGGGGACAAAGAAAACGTTGCATTAGGAATAACGATCTCGCGATGTCCGAAAATCTGACGAGGGGATAGTGATGTGGAAGAGTCGACCCTTACATGAATCGAGAGTCGACGTTTCATTATTCTTGGGAACCATAGCAGTGGGAATCGCGAAACTCTGAAACGTGATATCCCGACTGGAGAAACTCCAATAGGGACGCGAAAAGTCAGCGTTGACTTGCATCGGGGTTTGGGGTTTTGAGAATCCAAAACTACGCGACCACAGGACTCGTGAACCTGTGAAGTCCGATTTCCCGATCGTTAGGGGAGATCTTTTGGAGAACTATTTTGGGTGAGGAAAATTCTCGATAGGGAATTTGAAGAGCTTTTCAGTTCTTCAGGTCGAGGAAGGAGGAGGTCCTGTGAGAGGACATGCCTAAGGGTGCGATCGCGTCAAGTGGTATCAGAGCAAGAAAATTTATTTTCTTTCTGTAGCAGAGAATAAATTCACCATGCCGCCGAGAAGAGATAGATAATCACCTGATCTAGAGGATAGGGAAATTTCACGACGAAGAGGCAGGCAGATGGAAGATCCAGCCATAGAGAGACAAATGTGAGATCTTCGAGCCAGACTTGAAGACATGGAGACAATGCAAAGATGCACAGCCAGTGAAGGGGATCTGAGTGATTCTGACAGCGAAATCGAGGCTGAACGTGAGGAGGAAGTTGCAGCCAAAGATGCATCAAACGAGTGTTTTATCAAAGCTATTGCAAGCTTGAGTGCAAGAGAAAAGATGGACATTCCAGTTTATGAGGAGAATCTGGATGCAGAAGAGCTTCTAGATAGGATTAGAGCTCTGGATACATACTTCGATTATGAAGATGTCGAAGAATATAAGAAAGTCAGGCATGCTGTCACGAGATTGAAGGGACACGCAACATTATGGTGGGACGAGCTACAAGCAGATAGATGCTGCAAGGGCAAGCAGAAAATTAAAACTTTCGATCGAATGATTGCAAAGATGAAGGAAAAGTTCATCCCGAGAGATTATCAAATCACTCTGTTCAGGAGGATACAGAACCTGAGACAGAAGTTGATGACAGTAAAAGAATACATGGATGAATTCTATAGATTGAACATCAGGGCAGGTCATTGGGAGAGCGATGATAAGAAAGTTGTCAGGTATATGAATGGCCTGAGATACGATATCCAGGATGAGATGAGTATGGTAACCATCCAAACGGTGGAGGATGCTTATTAGATAGCCTTGAAAGCTGAAGAGAAACTGAGCCGAAAGCAGAGTCAGAGGGGCCGAGGTAGAAGTCAACCCAGAGGCAAGTCAGTTGCCCAAGAAAGAACCCAGAAGCCTAGGGAAGACTGGAAGAAACCTCAGGGTAAAGTTGAGAGAGGTGGAACCTCACAGAGAGGGCCATATGTTGAGAAGAGAGGGAAACATAATGAGCAAAGGGGAGATTATGCTGACGTAAACACTTTTCCTTGTACTAGAGGTAGAGGAAGAGGAAGAGGTGGAGTAATCACATGCTTCACATGTGGAAAAAATGGGCATAGGTCATTCGAGTGTCCAGAGAAAAAGAAGGACATTGGAGAAGCTCACATCACATAAGCATAGAGGCGAGATGTTGAGATAGAAGACGCAGAAGGCAGAAGATCGTTGATGATGCTTAAAGTCCTTTTAACACCCGAGAAAGAGGTGGAAGACTCAGTCCAAAGAAACAGACTTTTCAGAACTGCTTGCAAAACCAAGGACAGGGTATGCAAGGTTATCATGGACAGTGGTAGCGCAAATAATCTCATTTCAACCGAGATGGTAGAGAAGCTGGAGCTGGAGACGAATGATCATCCAAGTCCATACAAAGTCTCATGGCTACAAAAAGGACACCAGGTAACTGTCACTAAACAATGCTTGGTTGAATTCAAAATAGGAGGGTATAATGATAAAATACTCTGTGATGTTATTCCTATGGATGTCTATCATTTATTGTTGGGAAGACCATGGCAATATGACAAGAATGTAATTCATGATGGGAAGATGAATACGTACACCCTGGAGAAAAATGGGAGGAAACACATGCTACTTCCGATAAAGGATAAGGAGGTGAAACCGAAGGTAAGCAACACAGTACTTCTCATGACTAGGAAGGAACTTCTTACGGAGGTGAAGAAGAAACAAGATCCACAATTATTTGTGGTCAGGAAACCAAGGATCATTTTGACTAGCACGAGAGTAGACGATTTGCCAGGAGAAATTCAGGAACTACTAGAAGAGTTCGCTGACATCGTGGTGGATGAATTACCTCGTTCGTTGCCACCGATGAGGAGTGTGAGTCATCACATTGATCTCATACTAGGAGCCAGTCTTCCAAACAAATCCGCATATAGACTGATGCCGCAAGAAAATGAAGAGGTCAAGAAGTAGGTCTAGGAGCTGCTAGACAAAGTATTGGTCAGGGAAAGTTTGAGCTCGTGTGCCATTCCAATGGTACTCAGTCCAAAAAAATATGGAGGTTGGAGAATGTGTACTAAATCAACAACCATCAACAAGATAACCATCAAGTACAGGTTTCCATTGTCGCAGATGGACGATTTAATGGATTGCTTGAGCGGGGAAAAATACTTTTCAAAGATTGATCTGAAAAGTGGATATCACCAGATTCGCATGAGAGAAGGCGATGAGTGGAAGATGACCTTCAAAACCAACAAAGGACTGTATGAATGGCTTGTCATGCCATTTGGCTTGACAAATGCACCGAGTACCTTTATGAGGTTGATGAATGAAGTCCTGAGGGAATTCATTGGGAAGTTTGTCATTGTGTATCTAGATGACATATTAATTTTCAGCAAGACAAAGGTAGAACATCTGAAGCATTTAGCTACAGTAATGAAGAAGCTACAGCAGGAGAAGTTGTTGATAAACATGAGGAAATATTCATTTATGAAGAAAGAACTCATTTAATTGGGGTTTGTTATATCTGTGAATGAATTGAAGATGGATCCAGATAAGGTGGAGGTAATCAAGAATTGGCCATCACCAAGAAATATTTTTGAGGTGAGAAGTTTTCATGAACTGGCTAGTTTCTACCAGAAGTTCATCAAAAATTTCAGTGGGATTAGCGCAGCAATGATGGACACAGTGAAGAAAGACAAATATTTTCACTGGACTGAAGAGGCAGAGAAAAGTTTCAAATTGTTGAAACGGAAGATCACAGAACAACAGGTTTTGGTGTTGCTGGATTTCCACAAGACATTTCAGGTGAAATGTGACGCAAGCAGGTTTTCCATAGGAGTGGTCTTGAGTCAAGATGACAGACCGATTGCATATTTCAGCGAGAAGTTGAATGAGGCAAAAGAAAAGTACTCCATGTATGATAAGGAATTCGATGCTATCATTCAGGCATTGAAAAAATGGAGGCACTATTTGATTCCAAAGGAATTTGTTTTATATAGTGATAACCATGCATTGCAGTTTGTGACTCAACAAGAGAAGTTGAATCAGAGGCATGTTAAGTGGGTTGAATACATGCAGAATTTCACTTTTGTAATTAAGCATATTTTGGGTACTGCTAACAAAGTGGTTGATGCTTTGAGCAGGAAATGTTTGTTGATGTAGGAGTTCAAAGTCAGGACGTTAGGCTTTGATGATCTCAGAGGCATGTACGTAGATGATCCAGACTTAAAGGAAGCATATGAAGCCACTGAGAATCCAATTCTCAGATATAGAAGCCAGTGGATAGAGTACATGATCTAGGAAGGATTGTTGTTCAAGGGCAATCAATTGTGTATTCCAAATTGCTCCATGAGGTAGAATTTGTTGAAGAAGAAACACAGTGGAGGATTGGTTGGACACTTCGGTCATGATAAGACCTTCGCGAAGCTGAGTGAGTCATACTTTTGGCCAGGGATGCGGTCATAGGTCAAGAGGTTTGTAGACATATGCATAATTTGGTAGCATTGAAAGGGAAGAAAGCAAAATGCAGGATTATATGAACCATTAACCATACCCAAGAGGCCATGGGATGAAATCAACATGGATTTCGTATTGGGATTTCCAATGACACAAAGATGATTTGATTCAGTCTTTGTGGTAGTGGATAGGTTTTCCAAGATGGCACATTTTATCCCATGCCAGAAAACTAGTGATGTGACTCACATCGCAAATCTGTTTTTCAAAGAGGTCGTTCGACTTCACGGCTTACCCAGAAGTATAGTTTCGGACAGAGATACAAAGTTCATAGGGCACTTTTGGAGGACATTATGGAAGAAGCTGGGGACTAACTTGTTGTTTAGTTCATCTTATCATCCTCAAATGGATGGACAGACAGAAGTGATGAAAAGAAGTCTGGGAGACTTGTTGAGGAGCCTAGTGGCAGAGCACCACAGCCAGTGGGACAACATATTACCACAGGCAGAGTTCGCATATAATGACTCAGTGAACAGGAGCACAGGCCAAAGTCCATTTCAGATTGTGTATGGCACACAAATGAGAGGAGTTTCTGAATTGAGGGATTCAGAACAGACTGCGACTAGGAGCGCAAGTGTCGAAGAGTTTGCAGAGGCGATGAAGGAACTTCACGGCCAGGTGAAGCAGTGACTGCTAGATTCAAGTCATGAATATAAGCGCAGAGCCGATCAGTGGAAGAGACAACTTCAGTTCGAGGTTGTTGAATTAGTTTTGGCACATTTAAGGAAAGAGAGGTTCCCGAGGGGAACATACAATAAATTGAAAATGAAGAAAATCAAGCCATGTAAGGTCTTGAAGAAATTGGGGGAAAATGTTTATGAGATCGAGTTACCGGATGGGATCGGAATATCTCCGATATTCAATGTCATAGATTTATATCCATATAAAGCTAAGGAAGCAGGAACTGAAGGTGAACATCCAGGGGTTCAGTGGCAAAAGAAGATATCAATTACAGGGAAGGCGCAGATGGATAACATATTGGACAAGAGAGTCAGTAAGAAGACCAGGAGGAAAGAATACTATGAGTATCTGATCAAATGGAAGGACCATCCAGTGGAATATGCCAGCTAGGAAAATGAAGCAAAGATACAGAACCATGGACAGACCGTGCAGGAGCTCATGGATAGGAGCCCATGAAATTTTTCAAGTGAGGGAGTATGATGCAGGAGCATCTCCCAGTTCAAGCGAGCCAGCGCGAAATGCAAGTGGACAGCTGGACAAGCCAGCACAAATTTTTGAAAACACCTTGAAACTGTTGCACGAACATTAATGAAGAGATTTAATGAAGCACACTTGTAAATGTAATCTGGACCTTGAGCCATACGCTCTCGTCCTTAGTAGATAGATGACATTTAATATAGTTAATGCAGGTAGATAGGATTTTAATTCTAGACTAGACAGTTTTAGAAAGAAAGAGGGAAAACAGATATAGACACCCTCTTTGTACATTGTAACATAGTAGAAGCAGGAAGAGCATAGAAGAGAAGCAGAGAGCTGTCGAAGAACACCCATGTACAGATCTTGAATTAATAGAAGAAATTGATTCAGATTCATGGTTTTGTGTTATTCTCTGTGTATATGTGTTGAATGATGTGCTCATGAGTGTTTGTTTTCCTGTTATGTATTTTCTTTATTGCTATGTATGTGATTTCATGTTTGAGTTTGAAATCTAAGGGAAGAAGAAATGAGTTTCAATTGTTTCTCTATCTGAGTGAGGATTCCTGCAAGGAGTGCCATCAAAAACGTCCGCAAGGAGTGCATTGACGGAGGCTCAGGTAGTTTAACTCTTGTTCTCGTTCACCCAGAAGAGAAATTGGATTATAGGGCCATGCAAGGAGTGTGCAGGCTAAGGAAGGTCTCAATTGTGAAACTGAGCAGGGCATTGAGAGACTACTGCTGCAGGTGTGCATAGGGTCAAAGAATTCAAACATTTGGAAGTGTCTGAAAGGTTTCCACAAGGAGTGCGAGCAAGGGGTTTTGAATTCTGAAGTATTCTAAATTGACAAAGCTCGGGAGATATAGTACCTTTGAGTGGACCTAAGGAAGGACTGCATAGGGATTTCATGCCATGGAGCATCTAAATCCAGTGTTGCAGGGTTGCATGCAGAAGGACGAGTGAGCGCAGAGGAACACTTTGTTATTTTCAAGAAATCCTCAGGGAGGAAGAAATCGACGGTCGGGATCTCGTGGAGGGGATTCGTGAAAAATCTGCCAGCCATCAGATCCACCAGAGTAGTGGGGAGTTTACGGCCACACCAGGAGGTTAAGCTCGGAAGGATCGTAAGTTGTAGGATCGTTGTTGGGTTGCCCGTCAGCCATTCGATCAGGCAGAAGTTGCACTGGGGTTAATTCCTAGTGAGCAGAAGAAAGTTCCAAAGAGGCATCAAGATATTGAGGCATCAGGGTTTCATAAGTCAGGAGACCAGAGACCTTTTGAGTCTCAAAACACCAAGGAAGTCCTAGCTGTGGATCTCAGGGTAGACATGCGTCAGAAGATCCGAGAGAAGTCAGGATTTGACACTTCGTGAATCCCGGGGACAAAGAAAATGTTGCATCAGGAATCGCGATCTTGCGATGTCCAAAAAGCTGATGAGGGGACAGTGATGTGGAAGAGTTGACCCTTACGTGCATCGAGAGTCAGAGTTTTGTGATTCTTGGGAACCATAGCAGCGAGAATCACGAAACTGCGAAACGTGATATCCCAACAGAAGAAACTCCGATAGGGACGCGAAAATTCAGCGTTGACTTTCATCGTGGTTCGAGGTTTTGAGAATCCAAAACTACGCAACCACAGGACTCGCGAACCTGTGAAGTCCGATTTCCCAATCGTTAGGGGATATCTTTTGGAGAACTATTGTGGGTGTGGAAAATTCCCGATAGGGAATTTGAAGAGCTTTTCAGTTCTTCGGGTCGAGGAAGGAGGAGTTCATGTGAGCGGATGTGCCTGAGGGTGCGACCGCGTCATAATACACCACAAATAAGATCAATTACTCCCAGGTATGTAAATTTATTTTATGGTCGTTTTTATTTTACTAACTTTGGACATAAGGTTGCAGATTGCAGGGATTATAAAATAAATGTTCAAACAATAAATTCTTATGTGGCCCCACGTAACATTGAATTTTACAAATGTCATAACTATGGACACATAACTCGTGATTGTAGAAGCATGGTCAATACTTCCATGAAATAAAACACTGATATCAAATATAAGAAAGTATGGATAATAAAACAAGAAGAACTGGTGAACAAATGCCAAGTCCCAGAGATCGTGAGATTGATAATAAAACGAGATGAAGACAAATCTACAAAGAAAAAGGAAGTTGTCAAATAGAGAAAGGTTTGGAAAAGAAATGAAAGAAAAGGAGGACAACTAAATAAGGAAAATGTTCAAGATATTGTACCTTGAGGTATTGTAGTGAAATATGAATGCACATATAGAAAAAAGGAAGTCATAGTTCAGAGAGATGATGAATCTACCAATGAAGATGATGATGACTCTGTATCAGAGAAGAAATTATTCTGAGCCAT
Organism: Picea glauca; assembly: GCA_000966675.3. Classification (NCBI taxonomy): domain Eukaryota; kingdom Viridiplantae; phylum Streptophyta; class Pinopsida; order Pinales; family Pinaceae; genus Picea; species Picea glauca. Next base: position 799,039 of record JZKD02S2282859.1, on the reverse strand, counting down.
CCAACTTAGAGACTCCTAGGTAATATGAATATTAGATGGGGGGAGTCTATGCGGTAGCTGAGACAGACCATAGAAGAATCCTTTGAGAAGCTTACAAATTTTTAGTAGACATATCCAAATCAGTGAATTAGTAGAAGTGCAATATGATAGATTAATCAGTTGTAGTAGTGAAGACTTCATGATAATATAGTGATAGATGGGTCAACATTATGGATATTTGTGTAGAAGAGTCTTGGACAATATGAAAAAATATGGATTCATAAGAACACTTAACAGCTTTGGGAAAATATATGATAGTAGACGAGAACATGGATTCATAGATTGGTTCAGAGAGTGGTTCAGAGACAAAGGAACATTATCATAATGGATGATAATTACACAGGAATATTTGAATGCTTATTCTTGAATGATTTTCATATATGCCAGTTGATTACACAAGGAAGCACCAATGGAAAATAACTCCAAAAGGAAGCAGGTACATGAAGACTTATATTTTTTCTACAAAACATCTTGCAGAGAAGTCAAGAGAGAGAAACATAACCAAAAGGATAGGTATAAATATCATTTAGATAAGTTGTTAGACAGAGAGGTAAGAATAGAGGTATGATTTCATGGGAAGAGACTCATCAGATAAAGGATAGATAGTTATATTCCTGGAGAGAGAACAGAGGCATGTTTCGAGGGGGAGAGATTGTCATAAGGGAAGAATGAGCGATATGACTTCAGTGTTGCATCAGAGTGATACCCTTTGTCAAAGGGGGATATATTATTCATATGAAGGGAGAGAGTGTAATCATAGGCTTAGAAGCAGAAATAAAATATCAAAGGAATTTAGATAGGGGAAGCAGCCCCAAGGAGAGCTCAGTGAGGGCGAGTATCCCCAAGGAGGGATACCATTTTCCATTAATGTCAAAGGGGGAGAGATAGAAATATTGATGAGGATTATAAGCATGAATGTTATCATGACTAAGTGTTTCCATAAATTTTGGTATTGCCAACAATGCCATAGGGGGATATTGTCAGACAGTTGGCTTAGGTTGATAGACAGTTGGTATGGATTGTTGGTTGTCATCGATGTCAACCATTGGAGAGTGATATTTTATATTGATGTAAACCCTTAGTGATTGATGTCAACCCTTGGAGAAGTCTGGTAGTGAATTCTAGTAGGACAAAGGCATGGGTAAGGAACCCAAGTTTGGTTGAGGAATAATTTAATGAATATCAATGTATATCTAGGTAATAGTATTCTATATGGATAGTACATGTCATGCAATTTCCGATGATATGTGGAATGTCACATAACTGCTCACAGTTAGATAGTTATGGCCTTGTGAAGTTGACGAACCCTCATGATTTATCTAGAATCCACTAAAAGGTCAAAGAAGTCAAATTACTCTAGAAACTCCTATAATAAGTTGACTATTCAAAGTGGGTGATCATTGGTTTACTTGTTGCATTAAGAAAATAATTAAAAATAAATTAGTTGCAACAAGAAGTTGTGAGTTTGGTAATTATGGTAAAGTAGTTGTGATGAGAAGATTGAATAGTCAAGTGGTTGAACAAGAAATAAATTAAATAATAAAGTGGTTGCAACAAGAAGTTATTTAACGAAAAATAAGCTATGAATTGAATAATTATATAAAAGTTAGTTGCAACAAGAAGTCTTGAGTAAAAATAAATTATTTAAATAATAAAGTAGTCAAATTGGTTGCAAAGAGAAATTATTTAAATAATAAAGTCATTGCAACAAGAAGTGGTTAAGTGGACAAATTGGTTAATAGGAAAAAGTTGCTAAGTGGGTAAGGTGAAAAAGTTTGGTTAAGTGAACAAAGTTGGTTAAGTGGAAAAAGTGGCTAAGTGGAAAAAGTGGTTAAGTGAACAAAGTGGTTAAGTGGATACTTCTAAAGGAAGATACTTGGAGAGTATAAATAAGAGATAAAGTGTATCCCATTAGTATCCATTGGGAATATTGAATATATACAAGTGATTGAGATAACCAAAGGATATCTAAGACAAATTTCAGAGGGAAGGTGAAGTAAAGAAGGTCGAAATTCAAGGGAGGATAAAGTCTTTTGATGATGCTTTCTAAGGTATGTTATTTACAACTCATCTCACCATTTTCGCAATAACGTTTTTTCTACAATGATTCAGATAGATAAATATGGAGGTCGTTGAGGAAACATATCCAAGTAATTGTGATAAAAATTTCAGTTTGTGGGTCGTTGTATTTTTGGCATTACACTCCGTGGAAAATAGGGTTTGTGGCTAGTCCTGAAACTAGTCTAAAACAAGTGTTTCAGGTAAAAATGTCATAATGTTTTTATAGCAGATACAAATTTAGTAAGACAAAATGTATTGGTTGGAGTACATTCGGTACTATTTCGTGTACCATTTTCATATTAATACAGAAAATATTACATGTGAGAAATTCTCTACAAGTTCGATCTATAGAATAATCCAAAATTCAACAAGGTATGACATTTTTTCTATAACTCCTTTTTTGGGAGGTTCCAAGCTTTGAAACCTAGAGAAATTGTAGAAAATACATTGAAGAACATTGTGTAATATTTTTAGAGATTTATTCATTACAGGTACATAGTTATGATTATTACAAGTTAGAGTTTTTGACTAATCCAAAATTAGTCATGTGAGACTAAAGTAAAGTTTGCTGAAAAAGCTAGTCTCTTGTTGTTAAAGTTAAAGAAGGTTTGCGGGTATGTGATAATATACACCAGGTCTATTATAGAGTTACAAATCATAAATGGAGGATGAAATTTGTGAGGGATTTTGGTTGAGGTGTGTTATAGATAGAGGTTGTATAACAGTGAGGTTGTGGCACATGGTTTGATGTAATGTTTTATGGTATTTGTCTATGGATAGTGTGATGTATTTATATAGAAATTTTGATGGTTATATTGGTATATGTATTTGGTATATGGTTGATATACATGTTGGGTACATGGTTGAGACAAGTAGTTGATGAGTTTCCACATACATGAGGTGTATTGTTGATGATGTTAGTACATCTTGATGAGTCATATTTGATGAGTAGTTCATGCATGATTGGTACATACTTGGTACATGGTTGGAGGAACTTGTTACTAGTATTATTGACGCATGGTTTATGGATGATGTAGCATACTTGTATTGGTATATTATTAGAAACACATATTGATCTTGGTGATGATTATGAGTTGTTGTGTTATGCTTGGTTGATGCACATCTTAGTGATATTGTGCATATGGTTGACAGTTGTCTTGGTGATTGATATTGGTGAGTATATATGATTTGGTTGATAAGATTGATGAGATAGGTTGTTTTGATAGGTTTCTTGGACAGGTTATTGTGACAAGTTATTTGTACAGGTTTGGTTCATGGGTAATGCACTTTTTTATGGTACATGATGAGGTATAGGTTGATGTATGGTACATGTTGGAATAGGTTATTGGTACATGTTGTTTAAAGGTTATTGGTACATGTTGTTTACAGGTTATTGGTATAGGTTGATTACAGGTTGTTTGGTATAGGTTGTTACAGGTTTTTTGGTGCATGTTGATTGGTACAGGTTTACAATAGTATATCTCATAATGACAGTGTGATAGTGGTTCCATCATTCTTCTTATGTTTCAGGGTAGTTGGATGGGGAAATGATAGGTGGTTGTAGCCACCTTCCGGTTGTAGCTGGAGAACATAGGGGGTTGTAGCCTCCTTCTGGTTGTAGCCAGATAATTGTGGAGTTGAATCTTCCCTCAGTTTGTAGCCTGAGAAACTAGGGGGTTGGAGCCTCCTTCCAGTTTTAGCTAGAGAATCATAAGTTGGTGCTTCCTTGAATGTAATTATTGACATATAAGAAAAGTATTTTGTGGTTTTCTCCGACATTATCTTTCCACGTAAATATTGGTGTATTGTGCATTGTGTGGATGTGTTTGTTATTGTTTATTATTCATTGATGAATGTTAATTCTTATGATACAATAATATATTGATGATGAACAAGTGAACATGGTTGAATAAGTAAAAGAATAGACTTTGCGATTTAAAGGATTAATAATTAGTATAATTGTTCATTACTAATTCACCCCCCCTCTCAGTAATCCAACAAGATCTTCATCCATAATGCTATTTAGAATATATAATTAGTATAAATAAGAGTAGGAGGAATGAGAAAGTTTTGTCTTGAGAATTATTATATTAGAGGTCTTCTTCGCTAGAGGTTTCCCCCTCAGAGAGGCAAGTGAACATTGTTTCCTATCAATAAAGGTATTATTTTGGTGTTGTGGTTCCATATATTATGCTATTTCATTGTTATATTTCTCTTCTTCATTGTTGTTCCACTAGTGTCTACTGTAATATTTCTATTTTATTCTATTATAATAGATATGGTTCCTCAGATGTACTGAATGGGTGATGAAGAGAACAAAAAGTGAGCATATTTTTAAATATGATCTACTACCACCATGATGAATGTTTTATTGCTTGATTTGGGTAAGCCAACTATCAAATCCATAGAAATATCCATTTAAATAGTAGGTGGAATCAGGAGAGGTTGTAGTTTTCCTAATGTTTTTATGATTTATCCCTTATGTAAATGACAAGTATCGCATGCAGTGAAAATGGTGTGGATATCTCGTTTCATACCTTCCCCCCAAAAAAACATTTGACATCTTCATAGTTTTTGGTAAATCCTAAATTCCTAGATGTGGGTGATGCATGAAACTCACAGATCATATTTACGGTTTAAAATTTTTCTTAAATATAGGTGATATTTAAAACAAGGCTTTTGATTGTGCCAAGACTACCCTAGAGAAGATTGTGAATCATGTTGCAATTTTTGGATCAAGCTAGAAATTTGGAGGTATTGCAACCATTACTGGTGAATGGCCTAAAGCCAATCTGCTACAATGAATGAGACAAAAAGGAGGGACCTTTGTTCTTCATGTTTCCTTGAAAGAGCATTAATAACCATATTTTATTTTCCCTTCTTGTAGATGATATCATAATCATATCCAACTATCTTGGTCACCCATTTTTGTTTCTCCGGGGATGAAATTATTTGTTCCAGAAAATACTTGAATCTACGATGATCAATTTTAATTTGGAAGTGTTTCCCCAAAAGATAAGGATGTCATAGATCTGTTACATGCAGAAAAAAAAAAAAAAAAAAAAAAACATTTCCTTTTCATAGGTTGATTGGACCAAATGTCTCTCTGACACTTGTTTGCTAATGAAATCCAAGGTTAGTAATATTGCATGAGAACTTCCCCAATTCCTTTCTAGGAGGCATCACATTGCAAGACAATTATTGGTGGATTCTAGGAGTGTTGAGATAGGAGTCGGGCACATATCCTATTTCAAGTCTTTGAAGGATTTATTAGCTATAGGATTCCAACTAAAAGAATTCATTTTAAGGAGAGCAATGAGAGGAGATGCAATTTTTCCATAATTCTAAGAAAACTTGTGATAATATAGCTCCTTAAGCCCAAAAAAGCACACAATATTTTAATAATTTTAAGGATAGGCCACTCCTTCATAGATTCAATTTTCTTAGGGTCCACACATATACCATCCTTACCAACAATATGACCTAGGAACTCAACTTCAAAGGATCCAAAAGCACATTTAAAAATTTAGAGATTATTTTTTTTCTTAGACAATAGATGGATATTTTGATCCACATGGGTAAGATGGGCTTTCCAAGTTTGAATATAGATGAAAATATCATCAAATAAAAATAAGACAAATTTATGGAGGAAAGGATGGAAGAAATGATACATGAGACTTTGAAAAGTGGAGGGGGAATTACACAGGCCAAAGGGCATCAATGATAACCCATAGTGACCCTCATGAGTTCAAAAGGAAGTATTAAAAATATATTCTTCTTTCATACATATTTGATGGTAGCCAAAATGAAGGTTAAGTTTAGTAAAGTATTGAGAACCACTCAATTCATCCAAAAGGTCATCAATGGAAGAAATGGGAAATTTTTCTTTGATTGTGAGTTTGTTGAGGGCATGAAAACTAGGACACATATAGCATGTGATTTCTTTCTTGAGTACCATGTCTACTAGATAAGAATAGGGGATAGTAATAGGAAAAATAACACCTTCTTCTAGCAATTCTTGAACAATAAATTATAAAATTCAATTTTCTGGGAAAAGGGATGTGGATAAGGGTAAAAATTGGGAGGAATACTTCCTGGTACTAGAGGAATTGAATGATCATGGATTTCACGGGAAGGGGTAATTCCATGGGGAGGATAAAAATAGTGTGGTGTCAGTATAGTATACATTGGAGGTCATGGTGCACAGAGGGTGTCTCAAGGAATTGAATGGAATGGAGTTCGGAAATAATGCCAGAATTACCTTTTTTGAGTATCTTTCTATTCAATGGGAACTGATGATATCAAGTGATATTTTCATGATTCCTTGTAACTTATATTGTTGTCCATCGCATTGGAATTTCATGGTTTGGTCCTTAAAATATAGAAGGATATGGTCTTGAGTGCATAACCATTTAGCACCAAGCATTATGTCACACCTACCCTTGTCAATAGAAAACATATGATATTTCAGGTGGTACTAAAGAATTTGTAGGCACACGGTTTCACAATGCTTGCCACATTTCATGGAACCGCCATTGGAAATCATGTTTTGAAAGTTGTTGAATGCATGGATATAGAAATTGATTTTTTGGGAAATGTGATGATGAATTAAATTGAGGTTTTTGGGAGAAGAAAAGTCAGTAGGGCGTACAATGAAATTAGAAGTTGAAATTCTAGCGGATCATAGGGTAGAGTAAGATCACCTAAAGGGGGTATCTCTTCCAGAATGGAAACATCGACCTCGTCATCAACAACATCCTCAAAAATGTCCATAAAAAAATTGTTTTCCTTACACTTGTGCCCCAAAAAAATATTTTTCATCACAATTATAGAAAATACCCTTAAGTTAACATTCATCTATTTATTCCCTAGTTAATTTCTAGATCTTGAGAGAAGTGGAAGAAGGGGAGGGATTGGTGTGTCAATGGAGAGGAATGAAGGAAGGTTTTATCTTTTGGGTGGAGACACATTTTTGTTCTTCAATGGCTCTTTTAGTAGCTTCCAACCAAGCCCGAGGGTGATCCATTAGGACCTAGGTGCAGAATTCATCCTTGAGGCCACTGATAAAGAATTCCTTGAAGAAGGAATTTAACATGACCACAGTTTTGAAATCCAAGTTCTCAAAGGAGGTTATAATTCTTCCACTGTGCTAGAATATTTCAACTTTCTCAAATTGACTAAATGGTGGGTTTTAGTGTCAAAACATTCATAAATATTTGCAACAAACTGTGTCCAAGATACATACCCTTGACATGATTTTTTATGCCATTGCCACCATTGTTGAGGATCTAGAAAGAGGACACCATAATGAAGTTTGGACAACTAATTAGTAATTCCATGGAAGGAGAAATAATGTTTCATTTGAGAGACCCAACCCATGGGATCTGAGCCATGATGAAGGGATTTAGAATGAAAAGCCATAGTGTTACACATCAAAATGTCACAAAGTGTCATACGCACCTCACTGACTGTTGCATGCATTTTTCCAAGTGTCACATGCACTTTTCCAAGTTTCCAAACTCATTGACACCATGGAATGTTTTTTCTATGATCCGTAAGTCATGTTGGAGGAAGAAACCCATCATTTCAATGCAAAAAACATGCCTTTTACTTCAAAAATCGACCATTGTTTAAGCATTCATGAAGGTTGGCACCCCCCTATCCATGTTGGGGGATCCCCATTGTATTATGGTGACACTCCCATTTCCTTGTTTAGGGAGCACCACTAGTGCCCTGTCTCTAACTTAGGAGGAGCACCAATTTGGTTAGAGAAAAATATGCAGGATCCCACCTTTTTATAAGGGAAAATCCGAAGGGATGAGGTTGGTTTTGATTGAATCCTATCCTATGGATATATCTTAGGATTAAATACCAATTCATGGAGCCATATTCTCAACCACTTCCCTAGATAGTCCATGGTGGTTGAGCCTCCCAATCTTATAAATTGAAGGCATTTCCAAGGTGAAGGGAAATTTGTTTTAGGTGTCAAACCTTTGATCCTTTGGGAAATAATCCATTGAAGAATCAACATTTTTATATCAAGACTTTCATGCAACGGCTAGACGAGGATATCTTGGATAATATTGCGACGACTTCAACTTGATTGATTATATTTATGTGGTGAGATTTATTACCATAAGTATTTGAATAAACCACAATGATATCGATTGTTTGTCTACATTTTGGATCCATATAAGGATCCATATTCATGAAAAAAATCCTTAAGAAAAATATAGGAGAGGAGCAATAATAAGTACTAAAGAGGCAAGGAAGGAACCCTAAAATTCGGCTCAATAAAACCCTAAAAGTTGATTAAAATTAAACCTAAAAATAAATTAAGTAATAATTATTTAAGGCATTAATACTAACCGAAACCCTAAAAACCATTAATAATTATTACTTAATTTATTTTTACATTTCTTTTTAGTCGACTTTTAGGATTTGATTGAGCCAAATTTTAGGGTTCCTTCCTTCCCTATTTAGTTCTTATTCTTGCTCTTCTCATGTATTTTTCTTAAGGATTTTTGTCCTAAAGATGGATCCTGATATGGATCTGAAACATCGACAAAAAATCAAGAATACTGTGGTTTATCCAAACACTATTGGTGACATCAACGTGATTTGTAGGTTCCTTCTTTTGGCTTTCCATTTAATATCAACTTGGCTTATTCCTTTGATTATGATTGTTCATTGTAATTTTTATGCTTAAGTCAAATCGGGTATAGATATATATTCTTTATCTAATCACATAGAGTAGGAGAAATAATTTATTTCTCGTTCATCGTAGGTCATAAATCATGCTAAGGATCTTGGCGATCAAGCCCAAAGATTGGAGCAACGAGGACGAACATAGAAACAAGGTACACAACTCTTTTTATGTTTCTCATTTTGATTGGTAATGCAATAGATATACAAGTAAAGTAGAAACCATTTGTTTACTTTTTCCTTTGGACCAAGAAAGAGGTCTTTGTCCAAAGGGGAGCTTAACCTGTCTGCAGGGTAAGATTTCTCAAAACAAAAATATGGCGACTCCACTAGTGAAGTAATTTAATTAGTCTTTCCGTTGGTTTGTCTTAAATCCTTGTCTATAATTGGAACTTTTTTTTTTATGCTTGATTTTGATTCATTTCCCCTTCCCTATTCTTTATTGAATATTTTTCAGAGTAATTGACTGAGTCTCTACTGAGTTATAGTTTTTTGAAGCCATTTTTAAGAATTTTCAGGACCAACACTTCCTTGGCATGGCTACCAGGGTGCCACTGGCCTAAATGTAACTCTCCCTTAGTATCATAGGGAGTGTCATAACACTCAGTTCCTTTGGTAACAAGGACATTAGTCTTTCCTTTTTGGTGGATTTATGATTTTCTTCTTGGTTTTGCTCAGTTTGTTGTTAAGAGGCTTTTAGCCTAGAGTCTTTTGATTTGTCTTTGACTTTGTTTTGATAGAGAAATTGACATCTATCAATCATTTCATTTCCTTATTTGATTTTGAAAAATTCTCCTAGTTTTTAAACTGTATGGTCCCCTTGGTTCATCCTACCTTTCAGTTGTTTGATCTTTGTCTCACAAAATTTTCTGATTGTTTGATTGTTTAGAAGTTTTAATCAACTAGAGTTTGCAAAGTTTGTTTGGTATTGAGACTTTTTTGTCTTCGTTGAAACATCTCACATTTTCCATGATTAGGAATCTCTTGTTTACCACAATGCAGCCTTGAATATGGATTCTCGTTGCTCATTTTTTTAGGATTGTCCATATTGATTTTCTTCTTTCTCCTTCACATTTTTTAGTCCTTGATTAAATGAGTTATCTCACACTTTGTTTATTTTAGTTCTCAATCAATTTCTTTTGTGCACTTTGTTTGATTTCATTTTTTTCCTCATATTTATTTGTTTTAAACATTGATCTCTTTCATTCCAATTGAAATTTAAGAAGCATAAAAGTTTGCATGTCTCATTGCATACATAATTGAACAAATAAACTTTTGCATTCTTTAGGAAATTTATTTTTGTACACGTTTGGAAAAGAGTTATTTTTTCATGTGCATTTGGATTTCAGAAACATTTGTTCAGTATTTTTGCATGACGTTACTCTTATAAATTGAAAAGTTGCATAAAATTTGAGTACTTCCTTATGTTAAGAAGAATATAACTCTTCTCCTTCCCATACATAGAATTCATCGAAAAGAAAGAATTGCATCTCATTCTTTTCCATTCTATTGGAGTCACGTTTCACACATCATCAGTTTCATTTCTGTGAATCTTCTAAGTAAAAATCCATTAAAATTAACCACGCGCTAATAAAATCCAATAGACATTTTTTGGTTTTGAGCACACCAACAATAGCACAAGATTAGGGTCTTTGGACTAGGAAAAGTGAGTAAATCGTCCAAGACTCCTCAATAGACTATATAACACTAAAGAATGAGAGAATCCAATTTTTGTATAAGAATAGTCGAGAACCCCCTCTAAAACAGGGAATAAACATGAGGTCGCGTGCAGAACAAAAACAAAGATTACCCCTCCAAAGCTTGACCAATCATACCAGAAACAATGTATATTGGGGTTTTTTTTGGAGAAATGATTGGTTTCATTTGGTATTGGTGCTTCGTGAATCAAAAATCTGTTCTGGGTCCTCAGTTGTCTTACCAGTCCGCTTGCCTTTAGTTATCTTGAATAATTTCATACTTTTACCTGTCCCATACATTCGGTCCTGACTGTCAACTGTACCTTCTTGGAGGTTGGTTGTGAGTTAGTAACCTTAGTGTCCTTTCATAGGTATCTACATAGGTGATTGTGGGGGGATTCCCATGGTACTTGGGGAAATCCTGTGAAAGAGAGGCTTGCTTTCACCGAGAAGGGTTGTTACGTGGATTTCAGCATAATTGATTCTCATTTCTTTGCTGGTAGCTTGAAATCCCATCTTCGAAAGATCTCGGAACCTATTATTTCTTGGTTGATTGATGTTATTTTTCTTTGGAGTGTGTTTCTTTGATTTTCGTAGTCAGACTTAGGGATCGTTAATTGTTTTTGGTTTGAATATCTCACGGTATACAAGGTTTGGATCTTGAAGTTAAGGAACCTCAACATAACCCTTCTTACAAAGGAATGATCAGAGATCAAACTTCTGAGACCTAGAGTGTAGCTCCTGGAAGTGGCCAATATGTAGAAGAATCGTTCACAACCTTTGTGGAAAGCCTTGTATCTTAAGAAAATCCTTTTTCTACAGATAAAATCTACCTACAACTCATTGATACAACATCCACTATATATCTTGATGCCTATTCTTCTTTCCGTTTACAAACTAGTAAAACCACTACATGATATTTTAGAATGAATCAAATGAATTTTTGGTTTCCAAAAGGACTTGAGAATTTTTCTTTATCCACAACTCTTGTGGTTGATTCTGCTAGTGATTCTTCTTTAATGGGAACATTGGTGACCCATGTAACCCAAAAAAAACCACTTGTGAATATATATCCATTCAAAAATGGGTTAGGTATTATTCTTTTTTCTCTATTTTCACACAGACACACAGCAAGTGCTTTACTTGGTCATTCCATTTCTCAAATGGTCAGCATTCAATTTGTTCACAGAACCATGGTTACACAATATACTCAGTCTATTTCTCCCATTTTACGAATGGGAATTTATTTAGTTGGGTCAATATTCAATAGGAAGCCAACCTTCAATTGGGGACAACCTTCACCTACAGAGAAATTATTTGCTGAGAGATGACCTTCAGCCATGGGGAAAATTCCTATGTGGGTGAAACATCAACAAACCTAGGTACAAGCTACTCCGTCGAGTCATTCTATCCCTACTTCCATTGGCCTGTAATCTGTACAACCATATCGAGTAGTTCCTAATCCTTTTTGGGGTCAAAATAATATGGTGGACATTCCTCAACAAGGAAATTTTACCTTTCAATATGTAAACCCCATGATTCCAACATAAAAATCCCTTCAAACACTGTATATTGGAGGTCCATCAGACTAAACACAATACAATAGGTGGGTGGACAATCTAGACAACCTGAGAAACCACCATATGTGGGAGGAACATCTAGTTTTTCTATCTCGCCACAACCTAGATATGGTCCTATTAGTGTTTCCATGCCACATGGTTACTACCATTATCCACAAAATAACTGATGGCTTGCCTTCTTGGTGATGTTAGATCTTCCAAATCTATCATGTTTGATATTTAATCCCATTCAACATACCCTGTTTTGGCTCGCCATCCTTGCAAAATTATCGTTCGACATCCTGAAATTTAATGAAAAACCTTAGGAAGATACTAACAATCATGTTATGAATTTATATTTATGGTGTTCTTCAAAATATTTGATGCATGATTCCATTCGTTTAAGTATTTTTCAAATAACACTTACAGGTGCAATAACCAAATGGTATATTGATTTGTCACGTAACTCCTTTGTTGACTTTAATTTTCTCTCCACATAGTTTCTGACACATTTCCAGTTTCCTATACAGTACAAGACTGATACAAAGCTCTTGAAATTTCTCTAACAATCCTCTTCCACCCACATATTTGATCATATTCATGATTGGAGGCAACAAAGATGATTAATTAAATCTCCAATTTCGGACCAACTTCTTGCATATTGGTTTTCAAAGTCACTATTACCACCCATTTCCTGCGATGTTTCCATAGGAGGTATTGTTACTAAGGAGTAGGATATCACTCATGATCAATATTTTTACTTGGTATATTCCCAGTTTGGCATGCTTTACGATGTGATCCCTCATGCTCCTCTCCCATGAAATGATCTGAAAAGACCTGCCTCAGAACTAGGTTATGTTTCAAACACCAAAACTACTTTCACTCCTACTCATACCTTCGAGGTGAATGCAGTGCAATACACTTCATCTTACAAACTAGGAGGTAAGAAGAAGAACAAGGTTCAATCCAACAAATCTTCTAACCAATAGGATACTACAAAGAGTGTTGATATTCAACCAAAAAAGAAAGTTAAGTTTCCTTGCATGATTTTTATGGAGGACCACTACACAAAATATTGTCCTCGTTGAGAGGAAGTCAATAATTTTTTGAAACGTACCTCACTACCCACAATATTAACTGACCCTTTCCTCATTCAACAAAAAAAACTGGTTGCACAAAATTCCTCCCCTTTGCAAGGGGGAGACGCAAGTCATTCCCACCATGGGAATGCTTCCTCAAGCACCTCTTAGGTCTATATGTGTAAGGAGGAAGTTAATTTGACGACCCAAGAAAATACTTATGTCACCCTTCTAGGTAATCAAGCCAATGGAAAGGTGATCGATCAACCCTCCACATCCACTCCTCTTCAGATTGAGTGGCCAATTTCTGACGCATTATTGCACCTTCCCAAGGGAACAATTTGAAAAGAGACATTTAATTCAAGTGCCCACGCCATCTAAAACTACAATATTGTTGAATACTTGGTGCAAGAACCTTGTGTTATATCAGCCCTCAAAGTTCTACAAAATTGTCAAATTCGACATAGAAATTCATTTTCAACCATTGGAGCTATGGATCCAGAGAAATCAAATATGATTACATTTAATATGGACTATTTTAAGGTGATTATGTCCCACAACTTAGCATTCCAAATTCAATTTTTCATTGGAGGAAAGGACATCCATCTCACTATTTTGGATGAGGGAGCCTCCACCTGTGTCATGTCTTTGTATTGTTGGAGAGCCATTAGTTCTCCTAAACTTAAGTAGTATCCTACCTCCCTTAAAGAATTTGATGGATGTGGTTTCCAACCTCACAAATTCTTGTAGTCTTTTGTTGTGACATTGAAGGGTAAAACTGTTTTGATCGATATTGAAGTGGTTGACGCACCCCAAATTTAAAATTTGTTACTTGATCGTAAATGGTTCTATGCAATGCCTACCATCACATATTCAGTATTTTGTATCTTACAATTTACCTCTCAAGGAAAAATTGTCACCATTGACCAACTTGACTATTTCACTCCAGATCTCCACAATTCTGCAATGAATAATGCCCCTTTTCTAGGTTATAGTATTTATTATGAGAGTGTAGGAATAGGTCTCCTTAAGGATTCCTCGCTCATGGGGATTTTTCATTTGCCTCCTCCTGACACCCCATAGGTTTCCACGTTAAATATGATTTTAACTTAGGTGCAACAATCGCTAGAATCACTTGATCGTTTGGTAGTACTTGGTCTTTATGAGCATAGTTATTTTCTTGTGTCAAGCTCATTACAATATTAAATAGATGCTTATGAGCATAGTTCATTTTCTATGTCAATCTCGTTAAAAAATGAAACATACCCCCCTCCATTTGAATCGAGTCTTCCTATAGATCAAATATTTGAACCTCCTTTTGCTCCACCTGGTGAAAATATTCATATTAGTAACTAGACGCCTAAACGATGAAAGACAAAGGAGGTAATGATGCTTGGGGGTAGGTCTCCAGCCTATGGACATCATGCTAGAGATAAGTCACTAGATTCTACCACATAGGCTAGGGGAAAAATACCTCTAAAGAGACATGCTGCTAAGAGTGATCCTCGCTTGGGGGTCATTCCCATTGTAACATATTAGTCTTTTCTATAATGAGCATAGTATTTATTATTTATTGTGCTCATAAATACATGAGAATAGGTTATGGAACTCCATATTTTTTATTTCTCATTCTCATTACTACATGAGAATAGGTTACCAAGTATAATTTTATCTGTTTTTTGGACTCGTAAAAGTTATATGAAAAAAGAAGTCTTTTGAGTCTCCTTTAAGCTCTTTTCAGACTCCCTAAACATGAAAATATTGTCGAGTGATATTTCTTCCTTTCAGACTCATTAAAAGGTTTGAAAGGGATTATTTCAAGTGGTAGTTTACCCCTTTTTTGGTCTCATGAGACTAATTACAAAGAATGAATACTCTAGTCAAGCATGACTAGAAGAGTTCTCCATTGTATTATTTTGCACTTTTTCCAGGATTGGGATATTAAATTTATGAAAAAGTCACCGATGGAGTCATCTTTAAATTCTTTTCAGACTCTCTAAACATAAAAAAACCACTGACTTTACCTTCTTTGGGATTGCAAAATTATGCATTGAAGGGCCTATATGGGACCAATCCCTAGGACCCATACGAGACCGAACCCCTCCTTCTTTAGGTTCATTAAACATATGTCAAGGGACTCATCGAAGATTATATATATCGATCATATGTTATCGTCCTCAAGCTCATTAAAAATCAAAGAGGTACTCACCAAGCATGGTGGGGGAAAAATTGAAAGAAGCGGGTCATGTTTTTTTGAATCCATTATGGAAGCTATTGTTGTCTCCCTTGAACATGGCACATGTTTACATATTTCCTTATAGTTTGGTAATTTTCTTGTCTCCGATTCATACCAATTCCATGTTTCTTTATAATTGTTCATTCCATTTGAAGAGTGCTCTTATTATCATCACATTATGTTCTTATTACTCTTAGATTCAATGCTACCTAGTCTTGTGTCATGCCTCAGAATGTTCAAGGGAAGTTTCACTTCAAACCAACCATCTAAAATATTACCAGCTTTCATCCTCATGTCAATTCATACTCATCTAATCCACCATATCACATCACTTTATTTTTTGAGTTTCATGTCGATGATGGGGGATACATCATGGCCCTCCTTCAACGAGTTTGTTCCTGTCGATGTCATCACATCATCCATGAATTAGACTTAGAAAAAAATTAGTACCTTGGAACCTACATGCCTCAATGGTAGGCCTCCTCACTTTCAATAGTAGGTTTACACCATTGAATTATGATGGGATGATTCCATGAATGTTCGACCTAAACTCATTTGTTCACATTCGTTGGAATGTACAAAAGGTACCTTGGGAATCATTATCATCATTGGTGATTTCCCTTGCACCTGTTAATAATATACCTCAATGACCGATAATCAAGTGGTTTCTACCATGTTTGACATCAAGTCATATATTTGCATGGCTAGAATCATACTATTTCAGGATCAGGATGAAAACCCTCAGTTGGGTGTTCACTATGTTATGTTATTTTCCGAGGTAGCAATGGAGATCATTTCAGCATGTATAATATTTCAGTATGATCATCATGCTAGAAATATTACTTATAATTACAATTTCATAGAGATACACATTGTATTGATCCCTAGCTATGTTTTGTCTTGATGTAGCTCCATTGTTTACTTTTCGCAGCAACAATAATTTCATTTCATGGAGATATGGATCCACGTTGTATATTTGGTGGCCATATCCTTAGTCAGTATTCTCATGGACCCGCAGTGTATTGGTCGATGACCATTCTTTGAGTCAACTCATATTCTGAGCATAGGTATTCCTACCTTGGGAATGAAACATATGTAGATACTATTTGATGGTTGTTTTCATCTTATACCAAGTTCTCCTACTCCAACACCCTTGCATTGAATAATTTTTAAAGTGTTTCATCCATTAATTTCTCTTCTAACCTCACACTTTAGGGGGCATTTGTTACACATCAAAATGCCACACTTAAGTTTTGCACCCTAAGTGTCACAAATGTCATAAAGTGCCATATGTACCTTACTAAGTGTCGCATACACTTTTCCAAGTGTCACAATTTGTTGACACCATGAAATGTTTTTCCATGATCCCTAAGTCACGTTGGAGGAAGAAACCCATCATTTTGAGGCTAGAAACATGCATTTACCTCGAAAATTGACAATTTTTTGAGAATTTTTTAAGGGTGGAACCACCTGGCCATGTTAGGAGAGACCCACTATATTAGGGTGGCACACCCTTTTCCTTTATTATGGAGCATCACTGACACCCTATCTCTAACTGAGGGGGAGCACCACTTTGGTTAGATGAAAATATGGAGAATCCCACCTTTTTCTAAGGGATATATCCAAAGATATGGGGTTGGTTTTTCTCGAATCCTATCCTATGGATCTATATTAGGATTAATCCCAACTCATGGATCCATATCCTCAACCGCTTCCCTAAATATTCCATGGTGTTTGAGCCTCCCGATCCTATAAATTGAATGCATTTCCAAGGTGAAGGGAAAACTATTTCAGGTGTCAAACCTTTGATCCTGTGGGAAAGAATCCATTGAAGTTGCCAATGCTTTGTAAATTCCCAAAGGTTGTCGGTAGGTAGAATAAATTTATCAAAGGTAACTTTATCCAACCACTTCAAAACTAGGATCTAGCCCTGCCAATTTCAAAGAGGGATCTCTCTGTAAGATTTCAATATGTTTCAGGTTTCAGATATTAGGCTAGTTAAATAAATAAGATCGTGTTGCTTGTTTTACAAAATGGTTGAAATATGGTTTACCCATCCATTGGGATATGGGGTCTGTTTTGTAAATTTTGAGACCAAAGAACAGATTTTATAAGGTCTTTTCACAAGGAAGGATAATGCAACTGTTGGATCCTTTAGAGTTAAAATGATGGATAGTAGAAAATATGAGATAATCAATTAAAATAAAGAAGCATTTAAGAATTTATTTATCATAACATCAGAAGACCAACACTTAGATCTTTAAAAGATAGAAATAGAGTATACGAAGATAAATTCTGCAACTTTAACTTCTTTTAAATGATGAGATATAGAAAACAAAAATGATTATGAAGACAAAAAAAACATTCAATGAAGAGGAGTAAACATCACCAATAGTTAACACGCAGGAATCCTATGAAACATCATTTTTATTACTAGTAGATATCTTGAGAAAGATTACAGTTCTTACATCTTACTTGGGCGTAAAGATCAACCCTCAGTACTTTGAAACTTGAAGTATTTATAAGAAAAATTACAAATGATCCCGTCATTAATGATCAGGACGTGGTACAGTCCAAAACTAACTAACTAGATAACAAAATACAAAATTATAGGAACTTCTAATGATCTTTCAGATTCTTTGGATTGATTTTGGGGAAGGTTGTTGGCGAATCATCAACTTGACTTTGGTTGTTCTGCATGTTGACTTGGATTGTACACCTCATCACTTACTCGATCAGAGTGCACAGATCCTCCCATCTCTTTTGACTGGGAATGGTGACTTTTAGTAACCTTCTGTAGACTTCATCCATCTCTATATATTTGGAAAAAGTTGGCTTGGTGATGAAAATATACTTGATTTCATGATGGATACTGAGATCCAACTACAGAGTCTCTAAAAATGCCTTGCCTATTATGCTACCCTATATTCCTGAAAACTTAGAGCTATCATTTACTATCATGGTGATATCTTATTTGTAGTCGGATAAATTCATCATCTTGTAATTTAAAACCAGTAAACTGGGAAGACCTTTCTTTTGCAAGGTATCAATCTTGTTGAAGAATCTTTGAACTCCAATATCCATGTTTTGGGTTCTCTCCTCCAATTGAAACATTAGTCCTCTCTTGGTCAGGACTTTCTTAACCTTGAAGATAGTCTCAATCGTATCCTCAATTTCCATATTTTCCATCTCCTCTTTAGTCTTTGAATTTAGAAACCTGATGATTCCATTTTCTTTTGTGGGCATTTCTCCCAATTCTCCCTTTGTCCTGTCAATGGCCTACATGCTCATCAACACCAATTCATGCTACTCAAACATGATCTACACAAGTGGCCAGATTTATATCATGGATTTTGAGATAACCATCCAAATGTTCTCGTTGGCTTCTACTAGTGTTTTGCACACAACTTCTTTCCTTTGTAGTTGTTGTATTTCCTACTTAAGTTTTTCTGATGTGTGTCTCTCCGTCTTGTAGCTTGCATGGAAGGAGGATTTAAGTTTTTGGAGATTCTCTATTTCTTGATTCAGTTTTTTGATTTCTACTCCTTCTAAGGTCATCTCCTCCATCGATTTTTCTATAGCTTCAGATGTCTCTAGAACTGTCACTAGCAACTCATGGAAGTTTTCTTGTGGCAGTTGTTGATGTTGTTTCTGGGCTAACTCCTATGAGGGGGACTGGACTCAGTGGAATGACTTCCATGGTCTCTATCTATTCCTTTTCCTTTACAAACCTTTCCAACTCTACTTCCATCTCCTTGATCTGTGTGTTCTGTTCCATGATTAACTTTAGCATTTCTTCCTTTCGGCCTTTTGTCTCAGCCATCTCTTTGGCCTCTGAGTCTTTAGTACCTGGAAATTTTAATTATTTCCTCAAGGATTCTTTGTCAACATTATTTTTCTTTAGCAGTTCTTCAACTACTTTCACATTGGAGGGGTCGTAGCCAATTTTAATTACCATCTCTTCTAAAGATTTGATCTTGTTTTCCTTTGAAAAAGATGACACTTTCTCCAGCTTTAGTTGAGTCTGAACATTGTTCAGAGAAAACTGCAACTTTGCAGCAGTTGTGGAAGTGTTTTCCAATGTTGATAAAATCATTTCTCTCGTTTCTCTATGTAAGTCCATCTGGTCAGCTGGATGTACCTCTGCAGCATCAAACTCGAAAGTTGATCTTTTTTAATTAGAAATTTCATTTGGTTGAGGAACCTGTGCCTGCAAGAAGGCCATATGCATTCTCCCATTTTCAGTATCAAAGTTGGAGAGCAGTCTATTCTATGCAGTTTATGTTTGTTTCCAGAATTGGGCATAGGTGTTGTTGGTCAGCATCTCATTCTTTTTCTTAATCAGATTATATTTTTCAAAAATACTTAGTCCTGTGGATCCTTGTGATGGATGAGCGATCAAGGTGGTTTTAGTCTGCTTCTTTGATGAAGATATAGAAATCATTTTTTGACTGGTTGAGAACAAAGGTGAATGTTCTCCCTCTACTACTGTAGTACACTGAGTCTCTTCTCCACTAGATCTGTCAAGGGTATGACTGATCTTGGGATTTTTCCTATAAACCCAAAAAGCCTCTGTTGAGACTTTAGTGACTGATAGAGAGATTTCCTTTATGGCCCTCTTCTCTACTAGTACCTATGGAGTAATGTTTTGTGAAACAGTAGCTAAAGGAGGTTGTTGTTCTTAGTCTTCCAAAGTGTTCATTTCCCACTCTGTTTGATTCATGAACTTCTCAATTTCGAGTTTGGGAACATGAGCATATGGAGAGATTTTATTTTTTAGCCTCGTTTCTATGATAATTCTGCAAGGATCATAGTGCCACTAAAAACTAAAGTTGAACTTCATCTCCTTCAAAATTTTATCATCCATTTCCCCTGCAGCTCGGCTATTATAGATGAAAGGTCCTATTTGTCCCTTTCTCCTCAATTGGTGTTTCTTATTGAAGGCTACAGAAGGAATATCGTATGACTTAATCATTTGTCTAATATATTCTAGGGAAAATATATGCATGGGAAAATATCTAGGCAATTTGTAGGGAGCCAAATCACATCCATAAATTCTAATATTTGTGTGGTTCTAGTATAGGTACCAATCTCCGGTCTTGGTGAGGTCTGAGAGGTGTAAAATTTGTTGGATTTCTTCTTTTATCCTTGGTTCTCGTTGGCCGCTGAGAATAATCACCATTGGATGGTAGAACTGATCTATGAATTGACTGAAAGTGAATTCTATTGAGTTTCTTCTCAACGATGACATCCAGAATGTGACCGACTGTGGTTTTCCATTATGATCTAGCTTCTACATGGAAAACATGAATTTGTTTGTCTCAAAAAATACGAACAAGTATGCCAGTATTGAAGAATACTAGAACATGCCTTCTGTGGAAAATTTGAACAGTTTCTCATGAATATTCTCGTTGAGAAAACTATTGTAGTCGAACTGCACTGTGGAGCTTTCCTCGGTAGAGAAGATAGATAGATAACCCAAGATTGGCTCATATACCTAGTCGTCCAAGTAGTATCCAAGTAGGATGTAAAGGGACGAAATAGTTTGATTTCCTTTTACTGAGAAAATCGATGATTGATACGGGGGATTTGCTTTGGGTAATGGGGCACTCTCAAGGAGGAAAAGTTCAAAAATCTTCTCTCTCTTTGGAAAAGACAATTTTTGATACATTTCGGTTAGGATCTCAATTTTAAAAGAAGAGAAGGATTTAGCTCTGTTTGTTTGCAACATCTGGTTAATGGCTTCGGGTGTGATAGTGAACAAGGTCTCTCCAGAGGATGAAACAATAGCTCTCTGATTAGGAAGATAGTGTGCCTGACACTTGAGTGAGAACTCGGGGAAATGATGAATTTGGGGAAATAGATATAGTGGGAGATTGGAATCCCAGAGTCCAATCTCATCACTCTGGTCTAAGAAAGTGTCTCTGAACCACGAGTGCAAATAAAAAAAATCAAATTCACATTTGGGCTCGGAAATGAGGTAATCTTTGTCGGCTAGAGGGACCTCGTCGATGTTGATTGGAGGTGGTAGGAAAGGATTTTCATCAATTTCCGATTGTTTTGACTTTAGTGCTATCACTTCGACTGATGCCTGTGAATTTTGAACAGGGGATGATGCTGACTATAGATTTCAGGAGTTAATGGAGATTGTGGAAGGAAAAAGTGTAGGGAATAGTGATTTCAGAGGTGTATCATGAAAGATGGAAGAATGGTGAAAAAGATTGTGATTATCGGGGCAAACGGGTATCCATTGGAGGCACAGGGAACAAGTAAACAGTCTAACATATATGTTATTTTGTATTAATTATCCAATGGATAACTTGGGTATGAGGTGGACATTAAAGGATGGGTGACAGGTGAGCGAGGATGATGTTGAAAGAAGTGTTTGGATGATGGGTCAATGAGATCTGACGTGCAACGGGTGAGTGGAGGGGAATATGTTGGTGATATAATGAGACATGACTTGTGGGAGGTGGTGGTGGAGTGTGACATCAGGTGACAACGGTTGTAGTGGAGTGTGATGTCATGAGACGACGGTGGTATGAGAAGTTGGTATGGGAGTTTACTCGGAGGGGGGGAGGTAGGTGGTAACCGGTTTGGAGAAAGTGGGGTCCGAGTTAACAGAATGATGACACGTTAGGATGGGGCCTGCCAGGAAATACCATCAACTTGGACCCCCCTGCCATTAAAGGTAGAATGGTCGAGGGGGTCCAATATTACTTGTCGTACGTCGATCTGAGTGTCATTTTCTCAGCCATACATCTCAACACACTCTTTAATCATGGGGTGTGAATCATATTGCACTACAAAAACTTAGGATAATGTGAATTTGTGGGTTTTTTGTGCTATTTTTCTTTCATTCTGCCACCAAGGGGATAGAACACAACCTTCTAACATCAAAATAATGAATCTCATCCAACATCATGCTTGTTTTTATTGAAGTAAATCCAGCTAACCTATGTTCAAACCTAATTACCTAACACATTTAACCCAGATTAGATTGTTGGGCTAAAAATTACTCTATCCTTGGGCTATTTGATCAAGTTTAAATAGTTTGATCAAATTTATTCACTAACTAACCTATCTACTTGGCTAAGATTAAACAGTTTAGCCAAGATTTATTCACTAATCCTATCAGCATAAATTCAAAATACTTGACCATGGTTAAACTGTATGGATCGAGACATTATTATTGCATGGGGCCTTATCCATTTTTCTTTTATGCTCTCTTTTATTCTTTTTCTTTTCTTTCTTTTATTTTCTTCCTTTTATTTTCTTTCTTCTTTTATTTTCTTTCTTTTTTCTTTTCTTTCTTTTCCTTTTCTTTTGAAAATAATTTGCAAAATGACATATTATTTACAACCAAATTACATCAAGAGTAAAAATTTCCAGTCACTAGTTGATCCTATGAAATATAGGGTTATAATAGTGGCTCCACCTGGGGATGGTTCTCTCCTTGTGAGGTGCCAAGAACATGCTTCCTGATGTTTATAAATATTTTCTCCATTGCTTATTCTGCTACCTGATTTGTTTTTATTTTGAGAATTTGTTGGCACTGGTCAGTGGCTCAGGGCCTTCTCTACGGGCTTCAACCATCTAATCAAAATCAACCATACACAACTTGAATGTAACGAAATGGTATGTACAGTGGAAATGGATTCATGAGATCTTTATTGGGGTGGAAGATAATGCTTCAACATCCTTCCATTCACAAGTCCACTTGGCAGGTCTGTTCCATCACTTTCTTTGAGAAAAAGTGTGTTATTTCCTCTGAATGCCTAAATGATGTAAGGGCCTTTCCATAAGCTATCAAGCTTTCCATTTTTACCCTTGTCCTCATTTCTAGAATCCCATTTCAGCACCAAATCACCCAACTCAAAGTCGCCCTCTTTAGTTCTCTTGTCATAAATCCTTTTGATACCTTCTTGGATAACTTGGGTTTTGGTATACACTTCTTCTGTCAATTCCATTAAGTGAATCATTTGATTTATTCTCCTTTGGAAATAATTTGTCTCTGCTTGCACTTCCTGCAATAGTCTCATAACAAGGACTCCCAAGAAAAGGGGAAAAAATTCTTCAGTACCTTACACCAATTGGTATGGAGACATGCCAATTGATCTTTTGGTGCTTATTCTGTCAGCCCAGAGTGCAAAAACCAACTTATTATGCCATGATTTCTTATTTTCTTGTAATTTTTTCTTGAGGATGTTCACGAGATTTTTATTTGAGGACTCAACTAGCCCATTTCCCTGAGGGTAATAAGTTGTGGAGTGTCCCAAAGTAATGTGGTACAAGCTACAAAAATCTATAAGATTTTTAGATCTGAAGGCCGCTGCATTTTCAGTTATGATTTTTCTAGGACATCCAAAACGAGAAAAATATTATTTTCCAAGAATTTAATGATGACAGAGTAAGTGGCTTGCCTGCATGGTACAACTTCGATCCACTTCATGAAATGGTCTGTGGCTATGAGGATCCACCTGTGTTGGCCCGAAGAGGGAGGATGTATCTCTCCAATAAATTCCAAACCCCATTGTTGGAATGGAGCCTCAATTGTGATGAGTTTCAGGGGCAAAGGCCAGAGATTCTTTTTTCCTTCGAAAAATTGACATTTGTGGCATGAGGTGACTTTTTGATGCACATCAAAGAACAATGTGGGCTAGTAAAAACCAACTCTGAGGATATTGTTAGCCGTGGTCTTCCAAATTAGATGCCCACCACAGTATCCTAAATGGAAATTCTGCAATACCTTGCCATCTTCGTCTTTTAATAGGCAATTAAGAAATATACCTCCAGGATCTTTCCTATAAAGGTTTCTTTCTAGAATAAAAAATTTCAATGCTTTCAGTTTCAAAAACCTGGCTTTAGTTTTTGTTAGACCAGGGGGAGCCTGTAAATTATGCAGGACAAATATGAGGTCTGCGTACCATGGAGAGTTTAGGAATACCTCTGTCACATTTGGAGTCACCTGCTCTCCCTACTCATCAACTACAACCAAGAAATTAATATCTAAAGCATGAAAATTGGATTGAGCCATCAACTTTTCTAAACCCTGACCTTTGATCAGTTTAGTAGGTTTGATCTCTATATCATATTCCATAATAACATCAATCCACTTTCCTCTCCTACCATCTAGATTATCCTGAGTCAGGATATCCTTTACCACTACATTTGGAACATAAGCAATTATGTGGGAATGGAGAATATAAGCTCTAAAATCTTTTATGGCCTTCACCAAGGAAAAATCTTGTTTCTCCATTATATTATAATTTAGTGCATCATCTCTCAAAGATTTGTTGAAAAAGGCTATGGGTTGTTTATATCCTTTGTTGTTTTTCTGCAATAGTACTATTGCAACGGTATGTTCAAATGCAAAAGAGAAAGAAGTATTTGGTGTAGTCTAGACTGATTAAAACTAGAGCTTGTGTGATTGCATGCTTTAATTTCTCAAATGACTGTTTGGATTTAGTGCTCCATATTATTGTGGTGTCCTTTTTTAACATATTTGTGATATTCCTAAGATGTTTGGTCAAGTTGGGTATGGATCTTCTTAGGATTTTTTTTTTTCCAATGAATGTTTGTAACTCTTTGATGTTCCTAGGGTGTTCTACTTTATGGATGGCTTCTATTCTACTGGGGTCTATTTTAATTCCATCTTTAGATATTATGTGCCCCCAAAACTTGCCTTCCTCTAAACCGAAAAGGATCTGTTTGGGATTCAATGAAATCCTGAACTTTCTTCACTTCTCAAACACTCGTCTGAGATGTTGTAAATGTTCCTCGTTAGATTTGGAGTAGACAGTCATGTCATCCAGAAATATGACTATAAATCTTCCAAGATCATCCACAAAAAAAATATTCATTTCTCTTTGGAAAGTGGCACCAACGTTCATCAGACCAAAGGGCATTTTCACATACATGAAAGTTCCTCAGGGTGTGGTGAATGTTGTTTTATCCTAGTTATCTTGGTGGGCAAGGACTTGGTTTTAACCCAAGAAACCGTCCAGTAAGGATATCCTACTGGCCCCAACTACCTTTTGTAAGATGTGGTACATTTTAGGAAAATGGTAATTGTCTTTGAGGGAAACCTTGTTCAGGTTTCTAAAATCAATGCAAAGCCTGATTTCACCAGTTTTCTTCCTGGTAGGAACCAGATTAGAAACCCATTTGGAAAATCTCAAGGGGACTATAATTTTGGCATCATACATTTTTTTTATTTCCTTTTCTATTAGGGGAAGAAACTTGGGATTGATTCTCCTAAGTTTCTTCTTGAAAGGTTTGTGTTCTTCTTTTATTAGGATCTGATGTTGTATGATACTTGTGTCATAAGATTTTAAATCCTCATAACCCTAAGAAAACACATCTACATATTCCTTAAACAGTTCAATGTATTTGTGTTTTTGCTCCGCGGGTAGAGATTTGGAAATTTTTATCATCTTGGATTTTTCCTTTGTTCCTATGTTACACTCTTCGACCTATTTACCACTAGCTTCAATTTTTGGTTTTTTCTCTACATCGTTAAAATCAAACAAGTCTTCTAGCGGAACAAAACCTCTAGGTAACACATTATTTCTCAAATGTAAAATACCATAATTTACTTCATTGTCATTCAATTCCTCTGAATCTACTTTATTTACACTACCATTTTCAAAAACAGATTTATTTACATTATCATCATCATTCTCTAAGTCTATATTTGTACATTCGAAGTCATTCTTACACTGTAGGAAGTATTCAATTTGATCGTCATTTCCAAATACCTGTCAGTATCTGATGTTGTCTGGGACAGTTGGCCTGCATTTCACCTCTACTTTGTATTCGTGAGTGGGACGAAAAGGTATTTTGCATGTAGTTGTTGATGTAGCCAATCCATCTGCTAGTATGTTCTGTCCCCTGGGCATTACCTGCAAGTCAATTTCTATAAAACATTGAAGGGAATCCAAAGAAACATTCCTATAAGATCTAAGTATTGGATGTTTAGTTGCATACTCACCTTTAATTTGCTTAATAATTAGTTCAGAGTCACCTCTTACCATAATCTGTTTGGCACCAACCTGCTTCAGTAGTTTCAAGGCGAGCATCAAAGCTTCGTACTCAACTATGTTGTTAGTGCATTAGAAAATTCAATTTGTAAGAGTGGATCTCTAAATACCTTGATTTGTGATTATGAAACCAAACTCCAGCTCCATCTCCCTCCTTGCTCACAGCTCCATCAAAATCCATGCTCCAAAAATATGCTAGCAGTTCCTCATTTCTAGAGTTGCAGTATTTCTTACCTCGGTGATTTCTTTATCTTCTTTTGGATCAGGTGTATGATCTTCTAGTGGAGAAATTTATCCTTCCAAGTCACCATCATTGTACAAAATGAAAGAATCCAGATCAGAGTGTGCAAAGTATAGTAGGTAGCTATGTGTCTTTTCTTGACTGTTGAGCATGTATTTCATCAGAGTCTCTCTATACAACCCTCTATGTTGTCCAAATACCGGGACTGTGGCATAAGACATATCTAATTGAAAGGTGTCTTTCAACTTGGCCCCCCAAGACATGGATAGCAACATACCATATTCGAGGGGATGTCTACAACCACAACATCCATCACCATGCATTTTGTTGGGATTTGAACCAAGGTGATACATAAATATTTAATCAGCCCTATACATATGACCTTGCTAGAGTCAAAAGAATGCAAATCCTTGTAGGGTCTGGTGACTTCAAGTCCTAACTTTTCCATCATAGCCTTGTGTTGACGGGAGAAACAGTCCATCCGTCAACTGGAAGAGTCGAACCGGTCCAGGGTTGTCTAAATAACCCAAGTCGTTTGGTATGGACCACCCTGACGAGTTTAACGGCTCCGTTGGCCGCTCTGAGGTCTCGTAAGGAAACCAAAGAGAAAGTGA
>JZKD02S2282859.1:717828-746120 GCA_000966675.3 Picea glauca | reverse complement strand
TTGGCTAATAACCCTAGAAGCCTTGTCGGCTCAAGAAGATAATTTATATTAGGCTATTAGCCTCCAAGAGAAGAAGTCAGCCAAAAATAATAATAATATACTGAACAGACACATATCCAAAAGGAGAAGTCGACCCCAACAAAACTGGCAGGAGTACTATAAATACAGGGCACCAGTTCTCATTTGTAGTATCTCAGAATTACAGTTTTCCTAGTTGGTGCACACTACAGTTGCAGTCTTGTGCACAGGTTTGGAGGAGGGTTGCAGGTGCAGCTGCAGCAGCATCTAGTTTCAGTATTGGGTTGAATATCTTTTGTCTAGGGTTTGGACTATCTGATCATATTTTTGTGATGCACCATCCTTGGGGAAAGGTGCGCTACTCTTTGGTTGGCTATCTAGCCTAGGGTTTGCTTCTGGAGGAATTCTCAGTGAAAGGAAAGATATTGTGAAAGGAAAGATAGTGAAGCCAGAGTTTAAAGAAGGAGAAGAGAAGGAACCTCAGAACGTTGCAGCTATGGAGAAGTTCAAATATGTTGACATAAATGCCATGAGTATCATAGTGGATTCCATAAAAGACCACTTGATACCCTACATCTCCCATCTTAACTCATCGAAGAAGATCTATGATGCTCTAACAAATCTCTTCTCAATCAGAAACATTGGACAAGTTATGAGTCTGAAGAATGAGCTCCGTAGCATGAAGATGAATGATGACAATAGCATAACATCATAATTTGTAAGGATATCCTAGATAAGAGATGAACTACAAGCTATTGAAGCGATCACTTCAGAAAAGGAATTGGTGAACATAGTACTCAATGGTATTCCCAAGACATGAGATGCATTTGCCGCAAGCATGAACATAAGGAAGGAGTACCCGACATTTGAAGAAATTTGGACTTGATGTGCTCAAGAAGAATCAAGGATCAATGCAAAAGAGAAACCCCAAAAGAAGTACGATGATCAAGCCTTCACAGCAAGATTCAAGAACTTCAGGAACAAAAGGAAGTTTGGTTCAAGGAGGAAGCCAAATCAAGAGAAAGACATTTTAGAAATAGAATGCTTCAACTGTCAAAAGTACAGTCATTACATGAACCAGTGTCCCAAGCTAAACAAAAGGAAGGAGAAACACGAAGAATCGATTGCCAAAGAAAAGGAACCGACAAAGAAGACTAAGCAGGATGAGAAAGACTTCTTCTACTAAAAAGGTAACAACATTCTTCTTATTTTTCTATACGTATCTTGTATATATATCTCTTAATGTGTTCCAAGAAGAACTATACCTATGGAAGAACAACAAGATAAGAATGAATATCATTAGATAATACACATGAAAGGATAAAATACAAATCATGTGGAAGCTACTGCAAGATAAGATGAATCAATCATGAAGAAACTTAGAAGTCAGACATCAAGATAAATTGGAGAAAGACTTATGAAGACAACTAAGATGGAAGCGTGGACTCTGTCAGATAGAAGAGCCAATTATATGTTGTAGTAGAAAATAAGGATGCAGATGGAAGCATGGACTTTGTTATATAAAGCAAGGATTAGGAGGGATCTAATCCTATGATGCATTGAAAATGATGAAATGTATATATCCATGATAGCAGCCATGAAAGACAGTACATGTTCAGCTCAACCGCAGAAGAAGACCTTTTCGAAGAAAAGCCTTAAAAGTATTCCTGGTTGTCCATCCAGATCCGTGATCCTATGATGAAAAGAAAAAGTGGATTCTCTAGAACATGGAATCTCCATGAATCCAAGAGATAATGAAAAACATGAAGAAGAACATGAAGATTCCAAGAAAGAAAGAAAAGCCAGAACAACCAGTCATTACATCAATAATCACAAGATTACCAAGACTAATATGGAAGCAATCAAGCAGAAGAAATGAAAGTTGCGATGAAGAACAGTGTATGGAAGACTTATGAATGAAAGCATTATGATATCCAGAACTAGAGATTCTCTCAGATGGAGGGAGAAGACTATGATGATTGCTTGTTCCAGTACACCAGACTTATCTCTATATAAGTCATTACATCATCTGCAACATCCATGAGTTGGAATTCTACATCAGATGAATGCAAAGAATGTTTTCCAGAGAAATTGAATAAAGAGAGTATCAAGAGTAATCTCAAGACTTTGAGGCATACCAAAAAGAGACTCATGTATGCAGATAAGAAGAAGACAACTTGGCGGAGAACCTCCAGTGCACAGTAGAAGCGTGGTGAATATTTCCTATAACATCAAGATGACTACTCAGAAGATCAGATCTCATGATGACAGAAGAAGTACCACATGGATATGTTCCAGTTCTCCCACTATGATATACTCTATTGTTTAGATCTACATGAAGCCTTCACAGTGTTCCAAACTATAGTACAAGCATTACATTATCCATGATAAAGTCTAGAAGGGAGAAAATGATTTCTCAAATACATATCTCCACAGATGAGGAGATAAGCATACATTTTGGTAAAGCCTCTAATTCAAGATGAAAGAACTTGCATACTCAAGCTAGAGCTCGTGGAAATAAAACTCTTAGCTGGAAGGGAAGACTCTCCAAACTAGAAGAATGTACGCAAACATTTATTTTTGCGATTGAAATAACTCTCCAGTTAGGAGGGAGCACTGAAAATATTATTTCTCTTTGTAATTGAAAAATAGTCCAGATTGGACAGATGCTTTTCTGTTCGGAAAGTGGATTGAGATTTATGATGGACAATGACTTCCCATTGTAGTTAACATGGGAGGCAGACTGATTGTTGATGTATCATAGACAACGACTTCCCATTGTGGTTAACATGGAGAGTAGTCTAGGACAATCATTCTTCTTGGCAGTCACTCTGAGTAGTGGTCAAGTAGAATGGTCTGCCTCGTCGAGCAGTCATTCTTTCAAAGTTCACAGTTGTGAGTAGTTTCAAAGAATGGTCCATTTTGGAGGTTGATGCAGGACATACATTCCTCGAGGGTTATACATTCTCTCCAGGTTACACTTTTTTTAGTGTCGGAGGAATGGCCCAGCATGGGGAATGGTCCGGACAGTTATTCCTTGAGGGAAGACTCATTCTCTCTAGGTTACACTTTGTTTAGTGTCGGAGGAATGGCCCAAGGTGGGGAATAGTCCAGGCTCAGCAATCAGGGACAGTCATTCCTTAGGGCAGACTCATTCTCTCTAGGTTACACTTTGTTTAGTGTCGGAGGAATGGCCCAGGGTAAGGAATGGTCCAAAAATTTCTTAGGGTTTATACATTTTGTCCAGGATGCACTTTAATTAGTGTAGGAAGAATGGTCCAGGGTGAGAAATGGTCCAGGCTCAGAAATCAGAAATAATCCTTCTTCCTTGTTTGTGAAGAATAGGGCAGATAGTCCATTGCTGATGAGGGAAGATATTCTTTCAGATCTCACAAATGTGAGTGAAAGATCTGCTCAGAGGATTTAGTTTATCTTTAATAGTATTTTCTATGCAGGATGGCATCAGATGACTGTTATGGAGAATACCTGTCTCCAGACAGTAGAGATATACTACTTTGGTGGATATGTTCCACTGTTCCTGAGGTAGATATTCTTTCAGAGCTCACAGATGTGAGTGAAAGATTGGCCCAGATAATTCAATCTATATCATAACATTGTTTCTATGCAGGTTGCTATCAGATGTTTGTTATGAAGACTATATGACAGTAGATGAGGACTACTGTGGTGAATATGTTTCATTGTTTGCAACCATAAGTTGTTGATCAAGTACTTGTGTGTTACTTGATGTGGTAGTAAACCACTAGATTGTAGTTATATACTACTATGAATAGACACAGGTGTGTTCTATCCTTGTTCTAAATTACCTTGAAGACTATCAATAGTTTATTGGAGATAATGATCATTCAGATGAATGATGAACAAATATTTTCTAGATGAAAAATAGTTCAGAGATTTTACTCCTCTTGCATCACTTTATGGTGATAGTGACTTATCCAGCATCATATCTAATTACTCAGATGAAGTATGGCTTCGAGAGATGATGTAGTTGATGGTGATGGTGATGCTCATGATCTAGTCATGAAATAGTCTAGATGACTATATTGATGCTACCGGATAAATGGTATGTTTTTGTGCTCAAGTCCATTTACCTATAAATACCTCTCTAGCTAGGAGGGAGTGTTAATATTATGGTAGTTGCGGGAGGTATTTACCCCAACGTGTGAACCTGATGAGAATAGAGGACTCTGGGAAGCAAGAGAAACCCTAATGAGTTGGCTAATAACCCTAGAAGCCTTGTTGACTCAAGAATATAATTTATATTAGGCTATTAGCCTCCAAGAGAAGAAGTCATCCAGAAATAATAATAATATACTGAATAGACACATATGCAGAAGGAGAAGTCGACCCCAGCAAAACTGGCAAGACTACTATAAATACATGGCACCAGTTCTCATTTGTAGTATCTCAGAATTGCATTTTTCCCAGTTGGTGTGCATTGTAGTTGCAGTCTTGTGCACAGTTTTGGAGGAGGGTTGTAGGTGCAGCTGCAGTAGTAGCTAGTTTCAGTATTGGGTTGAATATCTCTTGGCTAGGGTTTGGACTATCTAATCAGATTTTTGTGATGTGCCATCCTTGGGGAAAGGTGCGCTACTCTTTGTTTGGCTATCTAGCCTAGGGTTTGCTTCCAGAGGAATTCTTAGTCAAGGTTAAGGTGCTCGGAGGGAGGCTTCGGCCTATGGTTGCGTGACAAGGGTATCGTCAATGGTAAAACGAGCACGCCATCTTCTATATTCTAACAATTATCAACCATGACAAGACAATAATAAGTCATAGTTACATCAAACAAACTTGGGTACATTACCCAAACCTTTGTTCTACCGGAATTCACTACCAGACTTTCTCCAAGGGTTGACATCAATCACTAAGGGTTGACATTAATCTACAATATCACTCTCCAATAGTTAACACCAATAATGCATTCCAACTATCCATCAACCAAAGCCAATTTTCTGACAAATGTTGTATTTGGAAGAGGGAAGAGGAGAAGGAAATCCTTGACTGTCAAGAGTCTTGGTAGTTTTTTCAATAGCAGCTTGTGAAGATGAGCTTGGGATAGAAGAAGTACGAGGGGGATCATATTTTCCTTTTGAAGAATAAGATTTAGTCCTAGTGTTTATGATCATGAAATCCTTTGGTATTGTGAAATCAAGAACAACAATGATAGTTTTAGGCCTTTTGCCAAAGATTTTATCTATGGAACTCTTCTTTACCTCACAAGTAATTTCCTAGTGGTGTTCCTCACAAAAGTTACACCAACTGCGAGGCATGATGGCTTTGGGATGAAAGTTGTTTTAATTAGGATTCTTAAAAGGTAGTGAAGAAGAAGATGAGGCCCCAAGAGCAGGCGAAGGGACATTTCCTTTTCTCTCGTACACTATCATTCAGTTATTCATATCTTGTACAAGTTGTAAGAGAGTAGACATGTATGTTTGTTTAATTGAGTCTCCTTTCTGAAGACCTATTCTTTCAAGTTGTTCTTCATACTCTAGACAAGTATGAAGAGAGAAACCAAGATTTTAAATAGCTTTTTATTCAAGCCTATGATGATAAGGGGAAGGTAGATCATTACAGTAATGCATAAAAGAGGCTTTCTTCCGAGGGCAAATAAGTTTGGGAATTTGTTTATATAACTTGGTGAAACATAAGTTGAAAAACTTGATAGTCTCACCGCATTTGTACACGATGTTATTGTATTCCCGTAATTGTTCGACTGGGATTTTATACTTCCCATAAGTCGATTTGAACCAATAAACTAACTCTTCCCAAGTGGAAAGAATCTTGGGAGGGAGATCAAATAAATATGTCCTTGCTTTACCTTCAAGGGAATTAAAAAATAAGTGCATACAAGTATCATTGTCATTATCTCCTATATTGTGATAGGCATTGGAGAATGCCACCAAGTGTTCATTTGTAGTGATTGTGTTATTTCCAGAAAACCTAGGGATATTCTCTTTAAAATTTGGAAGTGGAAGAGTGGCAGGTGCTAGGTTTAGAGGAGATTATACATGCCATGTGCTAGTAGTAGCATCTCTTTCAAATTGAAAAATTCCATACTTATTTAGGACCTTGGTGAGGTTGGTAGTAGATTGGACAGGGACTTGATGGCTATACAAGATACCAATCACTGACGAGGTTGAAGGTTGATATGAAGAAGCACCTCCAGTGCCACTAGAGCCACCCACATATGTCATATTTTGAATGATGGGTAAGGGAGAGAAAGATGAACTAGCTTAATAAGACAAATTTCTCCTTAGAGTACCTTGTTGGGTTGACAAAACAACTTTTCTTTTTCCTATTTCAACGATAGGGTTGATTTCAGGAGATAAACCCCTTATTCTCCTAGAGATGTGAGGGTTTAAGGAAATGAAAATAAGATCAAAATTTAGGAAAAATAAATCTATAGTTTATTCCTAGGTTGCCTTTTCCTGGCCTCCCAACGTTCTTGCACACTTATGTATAGCTCAATTATTGTCCATGAGCATTCAAGCTCAGCCCGGGTGTCAATGGTTTCTAGGATGGTATTGAATAAAATTAAATAAATGCTAGTTTGGTATTTAAGACCGGGCTCAATATTGGGAATCATTGTAATAGGTATTGTCATGAAGAAAAGAAAACAATCAAAGAATCGAAAGCAGAAACAAAAATATTCAATGACAACCATGAATATAATCAACAAGAGAGATATGGAAGATCTCACCAGTATGGTTGCCAAATAAATGTTGAGAAAAAGATATGAATTATCTTACTCAATTATTTTCGAATCTTGCTTAGCTAGGACAATATATTCCGGAATGTCACCCTATGTCTTATAGCCTCAAAAATATTTTCCTAATCCACAAGTATTAATTACAAGGGTTTAGGTTGATTTAATAATGAAAAGAATGTTGCAAAATAACATAAAAATTTTATATAAGTTTCTGAAAAATATACATATTACAAAAGGTAAATATGGAGATCAAAAGAAAAAGTAACCAAGTCATAAATACACACAAATGAGACAAAATAACAATATTCTTTATTTCATTCTGAGATATCAAAAGTATTTTTCTCTTTACAAGACCCCTGTGAGGGCATGGACCAAAGACTAATTTACAGATCCTCGATGAATACCATACAAAAGGAATCCGACAAGAAGTAAAAACTTATATTTATAATTTGGATCAACTTGCCATAGATTGCTACCAATTTGACTCTGGAAAATATCCTTTATCATCTATGAAACTTAATCCATAAACAAACAAGTATACACAGACTATCAATGATGGATTAACACCTCTAAAACAAGCATCTGAATGATTTGGTTCAGTTTTGAACCTCTCTTTCTACAATAGGACCCTAGTTTCAAAAAGAGAATTAGGCTTTGAATAAA
Source organism: Picea glauca (assembly GCA_000966675.3). Lineage (NCBI taxonomy): Eukaryota > Viridiplantae > Streptophyta > Pinopsida > Pinales > Pinaceae > Picea > Picea glauca. Next base: position 738,712 of record JZKD02S2282859.1, on the reverse strand, counting down.
CTCAAGAATGAATGAAAAATGAACTATCTCATGAAATCAAAAGAGAAAACCTTAGTCTTGCTTTCTCCTTTTATTCTCCCTTTGTTTCTTCTTCTCATTTTTCTTTTATTCCTTTCAAATAAGTTGAAGTAATTCAACTACTTTCTTTAGTTAAGTTAGTTTGACTTAACTAATTTATTTTAGAAGAAATAATAATAATAATAATAATAATAATAGTTAAGGGTCTTTAATCAATAATAACTAGGTAGGTGGGACCCCTTGTGACTCCCTTCTTTTGTTATTTCCAAATTATAAAATAAAACACAAATGGATAATAATTCAACACATGCCACCCTTTTAACCCCCTTAGATACCTTCAAAATTGAATATTTAAGTATCATAACTAATTTAAATCATATCCAAAAATATATAAATATCCACATAATCCATATTATCCCAAAAAAAAGCTTGTTGTCCAAAACTTCTGCGAACCACTGTCTTCATCAACTCAATAATAAAAAAACATAAATTAAAATCCATACTTGCCACTTTGAGAGGAAATTTTTCTTTTATCATTGTTGTCCACCTTTGATTTCCTAGAATTAGCTTATGGTTGATTAGAACCTTGAGGCTATATCTCACTAATAACATGAGAGCAATCATCCTTCAAATGTGTGAGAGAGGATACAGATTTTGAGGAGTCATTTAAGGGAGAGGAAGGGGAGGAAACAAATTTGCCTTTATCTTGCACATGGGGGACATCAGTTTTAAGCCTTTTACTAGCATGTGAGGATTGAACAGGTGAATGCACAAGGAAAATATGAACATTAGTATTACAGGTGGTGGAGGAGGTAATGACAAATTGGGCCAGCCAAGATGGTGAGAAATAGTTGGTTTGACAATCTCTTGCCATCCATCATTTGCAGGGACTTATGCTTTCATGGACACATGAGGAGGCACATAGAATACAAGGGATGTTTTGAGGCTAGAAGGGAGGTATCTCTTCTATAGGTTGTACTATCCCTTTCCCAATCCAGTTAAAGAATCTAGCTTGGAACAATTGGTTCAATTCATGGGGATCAACATCAAAATGAATGGAGAATCTAGGCCTTCTAGGCCCTCTGTTCCAGTTTCCTCTTCCTCTATTATTTATTCCATGGCTTCCCCTACTGAAGAAACTCATCTTGTAGCAGAAGTTTTTCAGTAACTAAGCCCTTAATAAAACATACATGACATCCTGCTTGCATAAATCAATAATTGGCTCATAAGTTGACACGAGATACATGCAAATCCATCCATAACAAGCCATTTAATAATCTCCAAGTGAGCAGGGGGTGATAGGGTTCATGGTATATATGGAGGGAGTGTAATGAGAGAAATGTGGTATAATGAGAGGGGATTGTTGGATTACTGAGAGGGGGGGTGAATCAGTAATAGAGAAATCTAATCCTTTTTGTCCATATAATGCAAGTTTTATATCAATGTATCATTATCATCCAATATTTGCAGAGTAAATAAACAATGAACAAATCAAAAAACATACACATACACAGTACACTATTGTTTTACGTGGAAACTCAAAGCCGGAGAAAACCACATAATGTTTTTTCTTATATGTCTTGAAGAATTACATTCATTGGAAGAACCAACTTCCTCTGTTTTCCAGCTGCAACTGGAAGGAGGCTCCAATCCCCTAGTTTCTCAGGCTACAACCTAAGGGAAGCTCCAACTCACCAATTCTCTGGCTACAACCAGAAGGAGGCTACAACCCCCTATGTTCTTCGGCTACAACCAGAAGGTATCTACAACCATCTGTCCTTGCCCCTTCCAACCACCCTGAAGTAAAAGTAGAATGATGGAACCATTATAACACTATCATTGTGATATATACCACTATACAACTGTATCAATATGTACCATTGACCCGCAACCAACCTGTACAACTGCCCTGTAATCAATTTGTACATGAACTAAGAATGTGTCAAAAAAATACAATAGGTACGCGACCTTTAGTGTCGCAACATGCATATGTACGCGCCCTATCTATTATGCAGCCCACATATGTACGCGACCAAACTATTATGCAACCTGTGTATGCCTTTTGAAAACTAGGGTTTTCTTTCTTATGAAAACTTCTGACCCTGTGTAACTTCTTTCACATAGATCTATAACTTGTCATTGTATCCAGACTGTATCTATATCCCCTGCATGCATGCTCATATATATCCCTCTCTATTCATGTGCCACAAGTGTGTGCAATCATGAATAAGTATAATAACCCTCACATGATCTAGACTTCAAAACCTTTCTGATATTCAGCCTCTCAATACATCAACCAATACAAGCTCTCAACCATATGCCCAGAAATACAAGATGTTACTCAACAAGAAGTATCAATGATAAATATACCAACACTATATTTTGTAGATCTGACTTATATAGAAGATCTCATGTAGCCACTAGTCTCTCTAGGGAGAATTCTCAAATTTCCATAACCATTTCTCATGCATACATCAAAATCCAGCTATTCATAGAAGTAAGACATACATTTTGAACCAATGGATAGATATGATGTATCTGAGAACTGTAGACATCCCTAGGATCTTGATCTCAGAATCTAGAACCTCTGCATCTTCATCTTCTCAAGTTTCCATGGCTTTACCAACATGTACGCACCCTAATACACTAACAACCCACATACATACACACGCTAATACACTTTCAACCCATGTATGTATGCACCCTAATACACTATCAGTATGCATATGTATGCACCCTAATACACTGTCAGCCCGTGTATGCCTCAAAACTTAGGGTTATTTTGTACTCACTGTATTTCCAAAACTTTCGCCGTCAACCCTTCGTACTACCTCAAACTTTCGCAACTTCAGATGTATCAATGAGTACCTGCAATAATCCTTACATGACAAAATATATTCAATTTGTTCAAGTGTAATTAAATAAGAGAGCCTTACCTCTTATTTATACTTTCATGTAGCATCCCACTTTCCTTATTTTAGGGAGTTCTCCATTAACTTTATTATTTAAATAATTTCTTTTCAAAACACTTTGACTTTTGGGGGCTTCTAGATGACTCATGAGGGTTATCCAACTTCATATGGCCATAACTCTCTAACCGTGAGGAGTTATGTGACGTTCCACATACCATCAGAAATGGCATGACATGTATTATGCATATAGAATAGTATTACCTACAAATATATCAAAACTCATAACATTATCCATTAAAAAAACTTGGGTCCATTACCCAAAACTTTGTGCTACCAGAATTTTTTATCGAACGTTTTTCAAGGGTTGACATCAATGACAACCAACCCAATTAATCAACAATATCCCTCTTTGACATTGATGGAAACACTCTGATGCAATACTTAATTCATTTCATACAATACTGAAATCATATCACTCATGTTCCACCTGGAACCATGCCTTTGTCCTTTGCATCTCTGTGACCAACGTTCCCCCTGTAACCATGCCTCTGTCCTCTACATCTGATAAATGTCTCCCCCTTTGTCATCAATGGAAAAGGTATCTTTCCATCCCGGGCTACTCCCCCTAACTGAACTGTCTGATCTCCCAAATTGAATTGTCCTCTTTATGGTGCTTTCTCATGTACATCTAAGACATATAAGATAAGAATTCAGAAGCATTCATTTTGGAGTAGAAATAACTTTGAGTCTCTAGCGAAGATACTCAAAGGCTTCTTGTGGAAGCAGTTTTGTAAAGATGTCTGCCACTTGTTATTTTGTGCCCACATATTCAACTCTGATGTTATTTTCTGCAACCTGTTCCCATAGAAAGTGATACTTGATTGGAATGTGCTTCGTCTTGGAGTGTGTTGATGATAAAAATTGCAATGAGTAATTTCCCCCACAAAGTATTGCTAAAGCCTATTATTTAAACTATGTTAATGATATATAATACTAGTAGGTGGTACCCCCTTGTAGACTAGAGGCTCGGAGATAGTCTTGTCACACATTTTATGTTGATGTTTTGATGCTTCTTACAGGGTCTTAGATGGTTGATATCGCAGTATTGATTTTTTTTTTAACATAATAGCAAGTGGATGATGCATTTTATGTAATTTTTCGTTGTTCTAAGATCTAATCCTATGTTAGGAATGGCATATAATTACTTTTGTTACATTGCGATTGTCACCATGATTCATTACCTGTTACACCTGCACGAGACACATGTTAGTAACAACATGAAACAAAATCAATGGAAAGAAACTTGTGGGAAAAATTCAAGGAAAGGAACTATACTATACTATGTTATATTATGTACAAATGAAATAAAAAGGAATTAGTGTTAGTCCTAACTAGCAATGGTTAGTGGCTATACAAATTATATTGAGTTATATTGGGTGCATTTGATATATGTTATGGTATGGTTTTGGCAATGGTTAATATGGATTGGGGTGGCGCAATTGGCAAGCAATATGTCACAAGTTTCAATGTATGGAATTAATGGCATGGTTCTTGGATGGTTTTTGGTTGGTTGTCGTGTACTACAAAATTGAATGGGGTGGAAGATGGAAGCGACGTGAAGTAAATGCACGTCACTCCATACTTCTCCCACTGGCTTGTCACCCTAGAATGGTTATTGTTCAATTTTTTTTGTTTTGGTTAAGCTTCAAGATTCAATCCTGTAAGAAACTGCTTGACTAGCTCGCCCTTTTTAAAGACATTGGTTACAGGTATAGTTATTTTCACCCATCCATGAATTCGCTCTGTGTATGAAATGAACGATGGCACAGTAATATGTTGTTTTGTGTTTTCTTGAGATTGACAACTATGTAAGAGTGTGGATATTTTTTCTAGAATGACTGTGTGGTTAGTCATTTGCAAATGGAAAAATTGATTTGTTGAAGTTGTGATTTCATTGGCAGTTCTGTGTGGTGGAAACTGTGATGGATCTTTGTTGTTTTAAGTAGTTCTGGGTATTTTGTTGGAGGGTTTTTCTTGGTTTAGCCTTGTTGGCCTCCTCCTCATAGTTATGATAACCATGTTCGGTTGTATTCAGTTTCTATGGGGTTGCTGTGTATGTTTTCGAACTACCTTTTGGTCATTGTGTATCTTCTAGAGCCTGGTTGAGGGTTTATTTTTGTGGTGTTGGTATCAACACAGTTGGTTATGGGGTGGCCATTATGCCAAGAAGTATTCTTTATGGTTGTTGGTAATACATGGGGTCTTCATTTCCATGGGCATTGTTATAAATTCATTCGGCTCTTGAGAAAAGTGAGAGGTTTATTCCTCTATGCGTTCTTGGTATTTGTTAATGTTCAATGAGAAATCGTTGCTCTTTTGCATCGTTGCCTACCCTACCTGGTGTTTAACTCTCACACTATTAAACAAGATGAGAAAGCATGTGGTTCCATCATTCTTGTTTCGAAGGTTTTCTAACTACTGTTGATATGATCGACCTCCAGTCTCTCTGTGTTTTGGTGATGAAGCGAACTCTTGATTTTTCTGTGTTCATGGTTACAAAGCCCAATTTTGATAACCCCAACCAGTCACACTCTTTTCGGGTATCTCGTTGACTGTCATAAATTGGTTGGGTGGCTATGACAATTGCTTTGAGTATTGCCTCTTCTCTGTTTGATCAAGTTGTTGGAAAGTTTAAATTGGGGATGAGAATTGATGTATAGTCGATGGTTGCCTCCTTCTATTGTGACAGTTGCATCTAAAACCCATCTCGTTTGTTTTTATTAAATTGGTTGATTGGGAGTAAATGGTAATCTACAATCAGAGAGTTTCCTCTTTTCATTATGCATTGGTCGTTTTGTTCCTACAGCGTGGTGTCAATTGTAGTTGGTGGTTGTTGTGTGTTTGATTAGTCCCGATCGGGATCATTGCAAGTTGGGAAAAGTTGATGACTATGACTTGATTTTTTACTGTGTATGGTTTATGGAGACATCGTGCATTGTTTTTTTTTTATTGCACCATCAGAAATGAAGCACGTGTTTTTATAGTATGGTTTCATTGAAAGTTTATTTGTTAATATTGTCAAAAGAATGAAATCGGGGAAATTTTAAAAAGGTATTTTCAACTTGGGAAAGACCTGTGTCTATGTTTGATTTGGGAAACTATGAATTATGGGAAGTGGTTGATATTCTATAGAAATATATGCTGGACAAAGATAAAGTAATGTGACTGTGTGTTCCTTTTGATTTTGTTTAAATGAAAAGAAACAAGTATTCTCTTAACAAGACTGTTGAAAAACATAGTGATTCTGAGTATGAATATAGACTGTGTTAACGGAAAACATTTGAAGATTTGAATGTGGGATAGTGGACAGTTTTGACACACAGTAATTATTTAAATGGTGTTGGAATCATTTGTGTTGAATACATAACTATTTTTTTATGGATTACTTAATTGGTTTTACGAACAATATTCATTCTTTTCCCTACCATTATTTCACTTTTCACACATTACAACTCCCCTCACCTTCCCATATTCACTATTCACTCCCTATTCCTAAACTTTAATTAAGTTAAGATAAATTATGTATTATGACAGTTAAAAGATCGCAGAAAGATGAATTACAGTGACATGTTCTTTTGATTTATGATACAATTGATTGTTTGATGTTTGTGAGAAGTAATCATGATCTATTTCCCCTCATTTTAACACTTTCCACTCAATACAATCCCTCACATATCCCAGAACCCTTGTTCAATCCCTGCTCATTGACAAGTATTAAACGATTTGTATGGATTGGATTGCATGAGTCTGATATGTTGCTCAGCCAAAATTTGTTTCATATTTAAAAGAGTTGGCATGTATGGTTGTTGAAGAAACTATTTACTAGTCAATAATGCATAAAGGAATGAGATTTTTCAGCAGAGGTAGCCATGGTCGAGGTAATAGAGGAAGAGGAAATTGGAACAGGGGACCTAGAAGGCCAAGGTTCTCTATACACTTTGATGCAGACTCGCAAGAGTTGGGCCAAATATTTCAAGATGGATTTTTTAACTAGATTGGGAAAGGAGTGGTCCAACCTATGCCAGAAAGGCCTCCCTTCCAAGCCCCATAGGTCCCTGGTATCCCAATACCCCCTCATGTTTCACTAGAACCTGAGTTCCCCAAAAATGACGGATGGAAAGAGATTTTCCACCCTACAGTCTCACAACATCGTGGCTGGCCTAACTTGTCTCTACTTGCCCCTCCAACTATTAATCAAATTGTCCAAGCTTCCCTTGTCCACTCACTAGTACAGTCTTCCCATGTAAGAAAAAGGTTAAAAATCGAGGCCCACCACACTCCTGACAAAGGAAAAGCTATTGTTTCCCCCTCCTCACACTCAAATGACTCTACCAAATCTGTGTCCTCCCGCATGCATTTGAGAGATGATTGCTTTCATGTGATTAGTGAGATTAGGCCTAAAGGCTCCACACAACCTAAGGCAAATTCATAGAGATCAAAGGGTGACAACAACAACAAGGGAAATATTGCCTCCCAGAGTGGAAAATACAGATTTAAAGTGTTTTTATTTATTGATTGTTGAGAACATTTGACTTCTGAAATTTTGGACAACACACTATTTTTTTGGATATATGGGTAATATAGTTTTGAAAATAATTTCAATTATCATTGATATAAATTGTCAAAATATTAAAGTGATGATGGGAGAATAGAAGGAGAAGCATACTAAGGTCTACTCTTTGAGTTTTTGTTGAGATAATTCAATTTTCATTCATTCTTTAATTCATTGGAAACCTAATTATCTTTTCTGATAGTAGGGTCCTATTGTAGACAACAAGATTTAGGGTTGAATTACATCATTCAGACACTTGTTTTTCAGAGGTGTTGATCTATCTTTGATAGCCTATGTAGACTTGTCTGTTTGTGAATTAGATTTCATGATTGACAAAAGGCTATTGTGAAGAGTCGAGTGGGAAACAATATGTGGCAAGATGATCCAACTTTTAAAGTTAAGTTTTTTACTTTCTATCAAAAGTCCTTTTGTATGGTTTTCATCGGGGACATCTAAGTTTGACTTTTGTCCAAAGCTTCCTCAAGGAATTTTGTAAAGAGAATGATACTTTTGATAAATTGGAATGAAATAAACGATTTCTTTATGTCTCATATGTTTTGATTATTGACTTGTTGTCTTTACTTATGTCTCTATATTTATTTCACCATCTGTTATATTCAAAAAATTACATAAATAATCAAATTTCCAGTAAGCTTTCATTTATAAAAAAATTAGCCTAAGCAATTGTCATCAATACTTGTAAATTAGGATACAAATTTTGATGGCTATAAACATAGGGTGATATTCCTGTCTATCTTTATTTAGCCAAGCAATATTTGAAAATGCTTGAGTAAGATCATTTCATATCTTTTCCTCAACATAGTGTATCACTGGGTTCTTTCTGTAATGTCCCCAATTTGGGACATCATTATATTACAGAGGGTTATGATGACCAGAGTAGCCAGTTGGAGATTAGAGAGAGTACAAGAGTTATTGAGGGATATTTTGGGTTCGAGCTTGAATCGCTCATCCTATTTCATCATTATGATCCATTCCTCATAGATTAGCTTTGGTTCTATTGCATTTCGACGATTTCCATGATTTTGAGTATTTTGAGCTATAAGTTAATTAAATGCACCGAGGAGGTCATTTTGGGCACATTACTTGGAGGAACCTCTTAGTGTAATAACTCATTGGAATCTAGAGGAAAAAAACTATAGGATAAGATGATGAAAAGTGTTGTTCAATGGCCAGGGAAGCCACAAGGAGAAATAAGGTGCTTTTCATAGGTAAAAAGGTTAATTAATTAATTAAAGTGATTTAATTAATTAATTAATAATTAAAAAAGAAAAGCTACTTTGGAGAGACAAGTGAGAAGGAAGTATAAAGAAGAGGCAAGATCCTCTATTCTCTCATTCATTCATGTATGTTTATCATTTTGATATCTGGCTTCTAGCTAGAGAGCCCATACCTTGGGGGTTTTGACTTAACAAACCCTAGAGGACAATTCAGTGGTGAAAGATTCCACCTAGCTTGTCCCAAGTTTGGTCTCGGGGATGAAATATTCCCCCACAACATTCTAGTTCAGATCTACATCAGTGCAGGAGGGTTCTACACCATCCATAGGCACAAGAAGAGAGATGGTGCACCATTGAGGGTTTTCCAACAAGGGGGCGCACTTGTGGAGTTAGACTCATTCGTTTTGGTTGAGGAGAAGTGATTTTAGGAATTCCAAGTATTGGGTTTCCTTTGCAGGTGTAATAGCGCCATTATTGGTTGTTTCTGGTGATATTTTGATCGAGGATTGATTTTTATTGAGAGTGGGACAATTTCCCAAGAGGAGGGTGCATCATTCTTTAGAGGGTGGCTAGATCCAAGGGTCTAGCAGGTTCTTTGACGATTTGAGAACTTGGGTTTTCATTGATGTGTCCCAATCTATCATTCTAGTGGCTTGGTGGAGCATTTGGAGGTCTCTAGGAGAGAGGATGAATTATCTAGGGTTTCAGGCATCTAGGGGGGAAAACCATTCCTTGGAGGGAGGTTAGATCCATGGATTTGAGAGGGATCTTGGCATTTTGAGCACTTGGGTTGTTCTTGCAGTTACCCAATCTATTGTTTGGAATCTTCATTGGATCATTTGGGCATCTTTGGCAACAGGGCCGAATTGTTGAGGCTATTCAGTGTTCCAGCAGGGCATGACACCTTCTAGCTTGGGGGTTGACACTCCATACGGCCCAAAGATTTCTTGTACATGTATTCATGGTGTATTCATCCTTTGGAGGCTTATAGTATCTTCTTGGACCATTTTGTAGCAGCTCCTGCAGCCATCTGTTGAGTATTCCAGATCGGCCTCTTCATTGTAGCAGGTTCTTCTATTTATGAATAAAATCAGATCTGAGGTGTTTTGTCTTGTCTATCATATTGTTGATCTTTCATATGGTTGAGGTATGTTCCACTATGATATCTTCTTGTTTATTGTTGCAACAGACATTAAAACGCATCAGTATAACCCTAGCGCAACCTAAGAGACAATAATAAGCAAAGTGTTTGACATAATGCCACAACCAGAAAAAGTTTTAAAATACACCCAAAACCGTGATGTTCCTGGCAATTGGCTTGCGAACATTACAGTGGTATCATAGCTTAGATTCCTGCCAGAGAGTGGGAATTAGAAAATTCATGCAGAGCCATAGTGGGGTCTTCCATAATAAGAAATGGACAAGATATACTTTGAGATAATTTACTGTGAGATAAAATATTACGACCTTAGCAAGGAAACTAGGGCTCAAATAACCTTTCCACAGTATGTAGCCTTAATAAATATCAGTTGGGATGAAGAGTATGTTTTACACAGGATCATCGTAGCAGAGGAAAAGAGAGCCAGAGAAGCTATATGGATGGAAGAATAGAGAAACCCCACACCCATTAGGAGCACATAACGTTTCTACAGTTGCAAGGTGCCTTGGGAACCAGATCATAGGTGTATGGGTAAGGGTAAGAAGCATATTATTGAGGTACACTATGATAGTGAGGATGAGTTGTGTGAGGACACAGAGCTAGAGCTAGATGCTTATTTGGAGCAATGTGATGATGCTAGTACATAGGCTAGCGATCTTGACACGCTTGAGGAGGATAGTGACTCTTGCACACTTGCAGATACTAGTGATTATGGCACGCTTAGGGAGGATGGTGACCCTTGTGTAGTGGATAGACATTCGGAGGGACATGATGACAACACCTGCATTGCAACAGACATATCACATGGTTTTGATGACCCTTGACCTCAGTAGAGTAGATACACTAGTGGGGATTCACATGTGTTAGCATCGAGAGATGACGAGCTTCTTAGGAGGGTCGTGACACATCTGTCATATTTTCAGACACACATGATAGCCACGTCACAAGAGGATATCAGTGGAATTTCAGATGTGATGGAGGAGCCATGTGTGAGGGATGCACACCATGGACATATGGATACCTAAAACCAGGAGGAGAGACATGACTTGGAAACAATGGACCTTATACATACCTATCAGCATGAGGAGATTGAGTCACCTCTTTTGGAGACTCCATTAGTTGAGAAGACTATGGAGACTTAAAACTTGATGGGACACTTACTTCTAGGACAAGCCTACAATGATGAGGATGTACTCCTCATTGATCAGGATGATCATAGCATGTGTCTAGACACATCTATATGGGATCCGGGCGTAGTTGATAGTAGCAGGGTGAATGCACAGGAGGATACATCTGCTCATACAGGATATAGTGTGATTCAGCAAGAGATAGCATCTAGTGATGAAGTGCAGTGGCATACAGGAAGACACAGTGGCACAGTAGACAGTGGGAAGTTCAACACTTTATCTTCTGCAGAGAGTATTGTTGGGGATACCAGTGATGGCACTAGAAGTGAGAGACATGAGGTGGCACCTCATCGTGACTATGATCAGGAGTCACACCACCTAGTAGAACAGTTGAGAGTTAGTGAGGGTATGATCATGGTAGCCACCAGGTGCAGTGATGACATGCATGCATTGATGATAGATTACTACTGGAGATCATCAGTGGAACATGGTAGTTTAGATGAGGGATTTTCTATGGATGCCTTTCACACTCTCAGGGAGAGATTGTCTATGATGAGGACTGACTACTAGCAGTTGTTGACAGATAGGGACTACCTCTTTGGGATTGGTGAGATGTATCACAGGGCCTTGAGAGATAAGGAGTTATAGATGGACCGACTCACTCAGGATTTGGAGAGCACTCGAGGATTCTTGAGAGGCACATAGATAGTCCTTCAAGAATCATATTCCATATTAGAGGAGCTTCTTGAGGAGATCCATCGGAGATCCGCTTCATCTATCCTAATGGACACTTAGATATGTCCTTCGATCACATGGCTAGAGGATGTTGGTGATATAGCATAGGAGCACCAGTTGATGGAGGACACTTCCATTTGTGTTTCGAGAGTGGTTGACCTTCAGACAAGGGTTGATCCAGTAATACACCCAGGATCTATGATGTGGCATGAGTATACGGGAGATGACATGAGTATGCCGGAGCATACAGTGGTGAGTGATATATCACAGAGGATTTCTGAGATATGCAGTCAATTTCAAACATATGTATTGGATTGCAGAGAGGATACACACTTAGGGGAGTATGCATATGTCACTCCTTTGCAGCATCACATAGTTATCAGATCTCACCTTCACCATTTTAGTAGTTACATGGGGAATGAGAGATGGAGATTGGTTTACCAACAATTGGAGGAGTTACTTCTGGTTGTACCTGATGATTGGGGTTTAGTGATGACTACAGGCAAGCAGTCGTCATGGGTACCGGTAGACTTTCTTTTGGTCAAATCCTTGGGATTGACCAAGGCAGGTGGTATTTTTTAGTCCTATGGTCAGCTACAGATGTATTTTTTATCCTTTCCCGACACTTTTATCATGGACAACAACATGAGGAGAGATATATAGTGGTTGAGGACATGGGGAGTGGCTAGGTTGAGACCACCTGACATGAGTTTTTTTACGACATTCAGCCAGATAGAGGTGGGTCATTTCCATGGGATCCAAAAGTTCAATTGGTTAGCAGGATGTGTCACTATGTGATGACCCAAGTTGTGCCAGAGAGCCACATACACCACCATGGGTTGGTTTGGAGTGGGCCTAAAGGGATTTGTCCGATGGAGAAAGGTAGCTTTTCACTCTTGATCATCATGATCCTATATGGAGATGGTTGGACAGGTACTACCTCCACAGAGAGGTCTTTACAGATGTAGTTTCTGGACAATAGGTCCAATTGTCACGGGTACTTTAGTTTGAGGATTCAGGAGTGGAGGATCTAATATATAGATATGGAGCAGTCAGGAATGGTCAGAGTAGTGCAGGGTCAACATGGTGATCTTCGACAGAGGTTAGCATGGGATCCAGGGATTACAGGTTTGAGAATTTCTCTGACTGACAGTGGGGAGTGGACCTTTGTAGGGGAAAGTTGTTTTGACTTTCCATTGAGCTTCAGCGTTGAGGGGAGCACATCACTTGAGGGTGTCTCATGAAGGTCTTGCAGTACCTCATTCTGGCATCAATATGAGAATTTGATGGAGGCCATGTTGATATTGGTAGGGGCTTGGAGAATGGACTTATTCCAAGATGAGGCCATGTGTCATGTGTAGGAGATTCACAGGGTTGATATATTTCAAGACTATGCTTCACAGGATGCTGCAATTCACTTCCTGATTTGGGATCCAGGAGGTGGAGTGTATGATAGTTCATATTTCGATGAGTTCTACTGTGTGGCCTACAGGTGGAAATGGGATCCTGGTATTAGACTTGGAGGGATTTGGTTAATTCTTGAGGACAAGCAATATTCTAGTAGGGAGGACTATAATGTCACCAATTTGGGACACCATTACATTATAGAGGGTTATGATGACCAAAGTAGCCAGTTGGATATTATAGCGAGTACAGGAGCTATTGAGGGATATTTTGGGGTCTGGCTTGCATCTCTCATCCTATTTCTTCATTAGGATCCATTTCGCATAGATCGGCTTTGGTTCCATTGCATTCCGATGATTTCCATGATTTTGAGTATTTTGAGCTACAGGTTAATTAAATGCACTGAGGAGGTCCTTTTGGGTACATTACTTGGAGGAACCTCTTAGTGTAATAGCTCATTGGAATCGAGAGGAACAACACTACAAGACAGGATGATAAGAAATGAATTTTAGTGGACAGGGAAGCCACAAGGAGAGCTAAGGTGCTTTTCAGAGGTAAAAATGTTAATTAATTAATTAAAGTAATTTAATTAATTAATTAATAATTAAAAAATAAAAGTCACTTTGGAGAGACAAGTGAGAAGGAAGTACAAATAAGAGGCAAGGGCCTTTATTCTCTCATTCATTCATTTATGTTTATCATTTTGATATCTAGCTTTTAGCTAGAGATCCCATACCTTGGGGGTTTTGAGGGTTTTGACTTAACAAAGCCTAGAGGATGATTTGGTGGTGAAAGATTCCACCTATCTTGTACCAAGCTTGGTCTTGGGGATGGAATAATCCCCCACGCCATTCTAGTTCATATCTACATCAGTGCATGAGCATTCTACACCAGCCACAGGCACAGGAAGAGAGAGGGTGCACCATTGAGGGTTTTCTAGCAAGGGGAGCACACTTGTGGAGTTAGATTCATTTGTTTTGGTTGAGGAGAAGAGATTTCAGGAATTCCAAGTATTGGGTTTCCCTTGGAGGTTTCATAGTGCCATTCTTGGTTGTTTCTGGTGATATTTTTATGGAGGATTGACTTGTATTGATAGTGGGGTGATTTCCCAAGAGGAGAGAACATCATTCTTTGGAGGGTGGCTAGATCCAAGGGTCTAGCAGGTTCTTTGACGATTTGAGAACTTGTGTTTTATTTATGTGTCCCAATCTATCATTCTAGCGGTTTGGTGGATCATTTGGAGGTCTCTAAGAGAGAGGATGAATTATCTAGGGTTTCAGGCATCTAGGGGGGTGCACCATTCCTTGGAGGGAGGCTAGATCCATGGCTTTGAGAGGGATATTGGCATTTTGAGCACCTGGGTTGTTCTTGCAGTTACTGAATCTATTGTTTGGCATCTTCATTGGAGCATTTGGGCATCTTTGGTAGCAGGGCTGAATTGTTGAGGCTAATCAATGTTCAAGCAGGGCGTGACATCTTCCAGCTTGGGGGTTGGCACTGCATACGGCCTGGATCTTTCTTGTATTGGTATTCATGGTGTATTAAGCCTTTAAAGGCTTATAGTATCTTATTGGAGCATTTTTTAGCAGCTCTTATTATGTTATTGGATCCATCTATTGAGTATTCCAGATCAGCCTCTTCATTGTAGCAGGTTCTTCTATTTATGAATAAAATCAGATCTTAGGTGTTTTGTCTTGTCTATCATATTTTTGATCTTGCATTTGGTTTAGGTATGTTCCACTATGATATATTCTTGTTTCTTGCTGCAAATCACATTAAAACTCATCAGTATAACCCTGACACAACCTAAGAGACAATAATAAGAAAAGTGTTTGACGTAATGCCACAACCAAAAAAAGTTTTAAAATACACCCAAAACTGTGATGTTCCTGGCATATTGGCTTGGGAACATTACACTTTGAGATATTGATGGAGCTTGTATTATCATTATAGTTTGGAATGGGCTCATCATACTCAACTCGTATATCCATCAAAGTTTGTTTCATCCATATAACCTATGTAAAACATGTTGTTGCTGCAATATACTCTGCCTCGTCTATAGATAAAGATACTAATGATTGTTTCTTTCTTAGCCATGATACTAAACACTCACCCAAGTAGAAGGCTACTCCACTAGTTCTTTGTCGGTCATCAATGCAAACTGCCTAATCTGCATCTGTGTAGGCAATAAGTGATACCATAATCCTTTTGGATACCATAATCCAAACTCTTATGTTCCTTTTAGATATCTGAAAAATCCTCTTCACTACTAACACATGTGATTCTTTTAGTGTTTCTCGAAATCGTGCCACCTGTCCAACTGCCTACATTACATCTGGTCTAGATGCTATCACATATAGTAGGATACCATTCATTGACCTGTATTTCCTTTGATCTATAGACTTTGAATCATCATATTTGCTCAATTTGCAACTAGTTTGCATGGGAGTGATAACTAGTTTGCAATCTTCTATTCCGAACCTCTTTAGAATTTCTCTGATATACTTGATTTGAGAAATAAAAATTCCTTGGTTTATTTAATGTATTTAAAGACTCAGAAATAAGGATAGTTCTCCAAGTAATGACATTTAAAATTCATTCTGCATGTCCTTTGAGAATTTCTTGCTTAACCTATCATCAATACTTCCAAAAATAATATCATCAACATAAACTTCAATTAATAAAATACTATCTTGAGTAACCTTGATGTAGAGGTTGTTGTCTTCACTTCCTTTTCTGAAACTTGCTTGTTGTAGATATGTATCCAGTCTAGAGTACCATGCTCTAGGAGCCTATTTTCGACCATACAAGGCCTTCTTTTATTTACATACATAATCTGTGTTCTCTGACAACTGAAATCCTTCTGGTTGTTCAATGTAGACTTCTTCTTCAAGTTCCCCATTAAGAAAAGATGATTTTACGCCCATCTGATACACTTTAATATTTTTGGAGAATGCATAATCTAAAAGAAATTGGATTGCTTCCATTCTGGAAACTACGGAAAATGTCTCTTCAAATTTGATTCCTTCAACCTGTGCATATCCTTTACATACCAATCTAACTTTTATCCTTGTAACCTGTCCATATTCATTCAATTTATTCATGAATACCCACTTTGTGCCAATCACATTTTTATTCTTTGGTAGCGGAACCAATTCCAAAGTGTCATTTTTCTCTATTTGATCTAATTCTTCATCCATGGATTTATTACAAAATTCATACTTGCTGACCTCTTCAAAACTATTTGGTTCAATCGTAGATGAGAGTGCTAGGTGTGTTTCTTATGGTGAACTGATTCTTCTTCTAGTCTCAACTCCGACATCTTTGTTTCCAGTAATTATATTTGAAGGATTATTCTTCTGTACTCATCTCCTAGGTGTCTTTGGAGGAACTTGCTAAACTTGCTCTTATGCTTCTGTCATATTCTCTTCATCTTCCCCTTCTACTTATTTTTCATCTTTTGTTTCTTCTTCGTAAAGTTGTTCCATTGATTCATTTTCTTCTTCATTTAATTCTTGTCTACATGTTTCATCAATTTTTATGTTGATGCTTTCCACAACTTTGTTCAATCTCAGGTTGTAACACTTGGATGTTTTCCTTGTACTTGAGTAACCAACAAGTAATCCCTTGTCCACACAAGATTCAAACTTTCCCATTCTTCCATCTTCTCTTTGATGTAGCATTTGCTTCCAAAAGCTCTGAAGTGATTCACATTTTTTGGTCTTCCTTTCCATATCTCGTAGGGAGTTTTGTTAGTGTTGTTTCTAAGAATTACTTTGTTTTGAATGTGAATTGTTGTATGCACTCTCTGTGTCCAAAAGATATCTGTCAATTTGGAATCCATTAGAATTGTTCGATCCATTTCCTGTACATTCTTGTTCTTTCCTTCAACAACTCCATTTTGTTGAGGTGTCCTAGCAACGAGGAATTTCCTTTTTATTCCATGCCTGTAGTAGTAGTCCATAAATTTCTTTGAAGATAACTCTCCTCCATTATCATATCTCAAGCACTTGATTTTTGAATCCATTTCATTTTCAACCATTTCCTTGTAGACCTTAAAGTTTTCAAAATCTTCTGACTTATTCTTGAGAAAGAAAACTACAATCATTATTGTATAATCATCAACTAATAACATAAAGTATTTCTCACCTTTTAAACCCTTTGTTTTAGTTGGTCCAACTAGATCAGTATGCACAATTTCCAATGGTCTTGTCGTTGAATATTCCTTTGATTTTAACCTAGTCTTTGTTTGTTTTCCTTGTTGAAAATGCTTGCATAAAGTGTTGGTTGGTTTCGTGATGTGGGGCATTTCTCTAAATTCTTCCCTTTTGTTGACTTTGACAAGGTCATCAAAATGTATGTGACCCATTCTTTTGTGCCATAGCCAACTTTCATATTCCTTTCCTAGGAAACACTTTTAATTTCTAATTTCACTTAATACATATATGTTGCTTGAAGTTCTTGCAGTTGTTGCAATCAATTTTCCTGAACCTTCTTTTCTTATCTCGCACTTTTGTGAATTGAAAGTAACTTTAAGAACTTGGTCACACATTTGACTCACACTTAGAAGATTAAGTTTCATATCTTATACTAGTAGAATTTTTTTTGCCTTGGTATTCTTGTTCCTAATTCTGACTGTGCCTTTTCTAATGATTTTAGTTGAATCGTCATTTTCGAAGGAGATTGATCCATCTCTTTCCTTTCCTTGTGTAAGAAACCTGTCTCTATAACCTGTCATGTGTTTTGAACAACTACTATCAACATACCAACCATGTTTCTTCTGCTTATCTTGTAGAGCAAGTGTGCATTCTTCTTTGCTATATTGATTATGCTTTCTTATCCATGTTCTTTTTTGAGGTTCCTATATGTGATTGTTGTTGTTCTGTTGTGGTTCTCTAGGAGGGAATGCCATTTTGAAATATTTGGCGATGTGTCCAAAGTTGTTACATTCGTAGCATTCCACTTCAGTGCTCAAATATTCAAAACTTTTGTAACTTCTTCTTTATGTTTCATTAGGCCTTCTTGGATAACTCTTTTGTGTATGAATTTCAAAGTTTTTTATGTTCCTGTTGCTAGATCTGCAATTCACAACTTTATGTCCAAAATTATTACATGCATAACATAAACCAAAAAAGATAGTTTGATACCTAGGAGTTGAAGATATTCTGAAAGGAGGTAATCTTATGAATCCTTCTTCTTCTTGAGGCTTATTTGTTTCTGTCGATCGTTGATTCTGAAATCTAAATCTTCTTGGTGGAGGAGTGTCCCTGTAATTTTATTTGTAGACCTTCCTATCCCCTTTGATTGTTTTTGCATAGATTTTTGGAGATGTTTTTTGTTCTGTTGTTTTGGAGCTTGATCCCTTTTCTGTCTGATTACATCCAAGTTCGGACTTGTCATGATGAGGTTTTTGACTGCTAATAATGTCATTCAAAACTTTTGATTTGTTCTACATATTTGTTTTTTGAAGATCATTTCTTAATGTGACAATCTCTTCTTCCAAATTTCAAATGATCATGTCTCTTCCTTCTAGTTGTTCTTTGAGTGCTTCTTCAATTCTTTTTTCTTCTTCAATTTGAGCCTTCAAATTTGTGATCATTTGTTCTAGTTCCTGAGTGTCTTTTTTCTTGTCTAGTTCCGCTTGTAGTTTTTTGTTTTTCTTCTTTTCTCTTTTCATAACTTCTATGCCACACAATAATTCTTTTTTTGTAGTCAAATTCTTTCTCTTCATATTCTTCTTCAACCTCTTCATATTATTCTTCAGAGTCTTCTTTATTATATTCTTCTACTGCCATGAATAAAACTCTTTTTGTATCACTTTCACTGACTTCATCTTCATCTCATGATGAGATGTCTTCTTTGGTGCATAATCTTTTCTTGAAAAATTTATTTGTGGTCCTTTTTCCTTTATATGTTTGTTTTCTATTTGAGTAAGCTTCATCATTTCTCTTTTTTTTATGAGGATGTTTTTTAGAAAAATGACCAATACCATCACAATTAAAACCAATCAAAGGAAGCATACCTCTATACTTGTCATTGGTTCCCTTGTTCAATCTTCTGACAAAGTTGGCCACTTCTTCATCATCTTTCAAGACGTCACTGATGCTACTATGTTCTTTTTGTTTGTTTTTTTCCCTTTTTCTTTGACCTTTTCAATGCTTTCAATGATGCTTCTTTTATATATGGATTTTCCTATTCAGTTCTCATTTCATATGCTGTGAAGATTCCATGTAGTTCATCCATGCTTATTTCTTTTAGATCTGCTCTTTCTTCTAGTGATGATATCTTAGGGTCAAATCTAATAGGAAGAGATTGTAAATTCTAACCTTGTACAATATCTACTGCAAATAGATATTCAGAAAAAAAAAACAGAAAATATACAATGGAAAATACAAACATTACACAGAGATTTTTCCCCTGGAAACCTAAACCAGGAAAACTGACATATTCTATATTATTCATCATGTTACAATGTTCCCCCGGATGGGGTGTTAGTGGAGTCCCCATGGCGCGGGGAGGGATCGGACATGGTGCACGGAAACACAGAGCCACGTGACCAGCCCGTGCTGCAGTACAATGCCGACCCGGGGGATTAAATGCATTTAAATTGGCAATGATGGTCTGCGTAAGGGGCATTAATGCCACCCTTTGTTCCTCCACAGCTTGTATTATGGCTTGGCTCGTTGTATACAACATTACACTAGGTTTGCGAACTGAAGGGCTCCTCCCTTCACGGAGAAAACGCTACCAGGCTCGTCCTGACACTTTCGCCACTGTCTATCTGCAATTCTGGTTTATCCTTGGCCAAACCTGCTCACCTACATCCATGAAAGAGCGAATCAGAGGAAAGCCGAAGCAGGGCTCACCTTGGAAGCCCCACAGACCTCTTGCCTCTCTTTCATCCTCCCCGATGACTGGCTCCTCCTCACACCCCCAGTCTACATCCCCTACTGCCACCCCACCACCTACACAGTCGGTTCATCGTCGCTCTGCAGCCACCCAGCCACCAAAGCCATCTCTGCTCCTACACTCCATGGCCACCATCTCGTGAGCGTCGCCTCCGTCTCAGCGCTGTCCTCAGGACCCCCGGATGCAATTCGTCGCGACCATGTCCTTCCCTGCATCCTCGAGTACCTGGCGAGGTGCACCACTGGCTTTTGCAGACTCCAAATGACTGCGTCTCCACACTGCGACCCAACCCGATAGCGATCACTTTAGAGAACGCTTGGGCATTTTGTATGATCTAGTTTTCGAGCTCCGAAGGGAGGTAGCGTACCTAAAGTTTCGTTTGCAGGCTACTGAAGACAATGTTGCCTCCTTTTTACATATCCTCTCAGCCATGCACTCAGAGCTCTCCCAAGACCCCTCTGGCACTACTATGGGGGAGGCACTTGACACTGAAATGGATGGCATGCTGCGACAGGCAGCAACGAGGAAGAAAGCAGCGGAACAATGTGGCCCAATGGAGAACAAGGAGCGTGAGGAGGTCTAGGAGAAAGGCGGGGACGCCCAGCCGATCTACACTGAGGCAGAACCGTGGGTAGAAGAACTCCGTGCCACATGGTTGGGATTTTCTCCAGGTGTTTAGTTCTCTTTTGTTATGTTTCCAATTTCTTAGGCTCCTAGACTAGATGGCTTATAGGATGAACTCTGTTTGTTTTGTTGAATCAACAACTGTC
>JZKD02S2282859.1:703310-717778 GCA_000966675.3 Picea glauca | reverse complement strand
GCTTGGGCATTTTGTATGATCTAGTTTTCGAGCTCCGAAGGGAGGTAGCGTACCTCAAGTTTCGTTTGCAGGCTACTGAAGACAATGTTGCCTCCTTTTTACATATCCTCTCAGCCATGCACTCAGAGCTCTCCCAAGACCCCTCTGGCACTCCTATGGGGGAGGCACTTGACACTGAAATGGATGGCATGCTGCGACAGGCAGCAACGAGGAAGAAAGCAGCGGAACAATGTGGCCCAATGGAGAACAAGGAGCGTGAGGAGAGCAAGGAGAAATGCGGGGACGACCAGCCGATCAACACTGAGGCAGAACCGTGGGTAGAAGAACTCCGTGCCACATGTTTGGGATTTTCTCCAGGTGTTTAGTTCTCTTTTGTTATGTTTCCAATTTCTTAGGCTCCTAGACTAGATGGCTTATAGGATGAACTCTGTTTGTTTTGTTGAATCAACAACTGTCTAAGACTTCTGAATGGGGGCTGGCTGGACTGGTTTCCCCTCTGTTGGGGCAGTCCAGTAATTACAGCCAGGTACACTCTGTATTTTGGAAACTTTTTCTGCTCTAGCAGGCACCACATATATAATATATACTTCTTACTTAAAAAAAAAAATCACGTTACAATGTTTACAATACAAAATACATATAGGATCCAGCGGCATCCAAAACCCTAACCCAATGACCTGGATTAGTCCAAAACCCTAATTCCTTAACCGGAAATAGAAAACCATTGGCAAAGAAACCATGTGATGAAAAACCACCTAAATATAATGCGGTCCCGAGGCAGAAAAAATGTGGTCCCGATGCAGAATTTTTTTTCTCAGGGGTGTTGTCCCCGAACCCCTGCGTGCTCGATGCATATGCCTAGACACAAATACTTGTGCAAATAATATAACACATACCCAACATTCTCCCACTTTTTGTTTTCTTTGCACACAGGGAGTTACATGGTTACATAGTCAATAATCCAGGGCAACAATGCCCATGGATCCTCTACACCAAGAGAACTTCTCAGTGCTCATAGATTTTGTTAATGAATCTGCAACATTCTTCAAAGTGTCCACCTTCATCAGCAATACTTTCTTTTCTTCAACCATGTTTCTCACAAAGTGATATTGAATATCAATATGCTTTGTCTTTGAATAATGAGTTGGGTTCTTTGCTAGAAACATTGCACTCTGACTGTCACAATCTATTCTTACAACTTGTTGTACCAACCCAATACCTGCACACAATATTTGTAACCATACTTCTTCCTTACTTGCATGAGTGGCTACCATGTATTCAACTTTTGTAGTTGAAAGTGCCACTATAGCTTGTCTTTTGCTCATCCAACTTATTATTGCTCCAAATAGGTTAAATACATACCCACTTGTAGATCTCCTACAATCCAGATCTATAGCTTAGTTTGCATCCACAAATCCATGTATATCCACCACTCTGTCCAATATCAATCTTCCTTCGTAGCACAATCCATAGCTAGCAGTGCCACGTAAATACTTGAAAACCCTTTTTACTGCTTTCCAATGTTCCTTCCCTAGTTTTGACATATACATGCTCAAAACTCCCACTACATGTGCAATGTCTGATCTAGTACAAACCATTTCATACATCAAACTGCCAATTTCACTCGCATATGGAACACAAGACATGTCCTCCTCCTCTTCATGTGTCTTGGGACACTGATCCACAGATAAATTTACACCAACAAGAATAGGAATCTTGATCGGTTTAGATTCCTACATATTAAACCTCTACAATATTGTCTCGACATATTTTCTCTGATTTAACCAAAGTTTCCTCCTTTTCAGATCTCTTTTAATTTCCATGCCCAAAATGAAATTTGAAATACCGATATCCTTCATGTCAAATTTAGAGGACAATTGAGTTTTCACATCCTAAATAATCTCCGTGTTGTTTTCTATCAGCAACATGTCATCCACATACAAGACCAAATAAGTCAAATGATCACCAATTAATTTAAAATACACACAGTGATCCTCTTTGCTTCTTGTGAAGCCAAGTCCCAACATATAAGTATCAAATTTTTGATACCACATCCTTGGTGATTGTTTTAAACCATACCAGGACTTTTTCATCTTGCATACCATCTCCTTCTTTCCCTTCACAGCATAACCTTCTGGTTGCTTCATATAGATTTCTTCTTCTAGATCCCCATGTAGGAATGATGTCTTCACATCCATTTTTTCTATTTCAAAATCAAATGCAACAGCAACAGATAACAACAACTTTGCAACAGGAGAAAAAATCTCACCAAAATCAATTCCCTCAACCTGGGAATAACCCTTTGCTACTAACCGAGCTTTGTATTTCTCCATTTTTCCTTTTTCATTCAACTTCTTTTTAAATACCCATTTGTTGCCAATGGGATTTCTTCCAATGGGCAACTCCACTAGATCCCAAGCCTCATTCTTATCCAAAGATGCCATTTCTTCATCCATGGCTCTTTTCCAGAGATTTCCATCCTCTGAATCCACTGCCTCCCTGACAGTTCTAGGATCATCATCAGTAATAGACAAAGCAAAATTTGAACGGAAATCAGATGGACTATACCTTTATGGTAGCCTTCTTTCTCGATCCGATCTCCTCAATACTAGAGTATGAGGATCTTCTTCTTATGACTCATGTTCTTTTGTAGAGTCTAATTCATCATCCTTTAAATCAGACTCTATCTTCTCCGGTTCTTCCTTACTTGGTAGGACTTCCTGTTTAACAACATCCTTCATTTCTCTAAATACCACATCTCGGCTATACACTACCTTCTTAGTTTCTAGGTTCCAAAGGTTATAACCTTTGACACCATCTTTATATCCAATAAATATACACTTTTCATCCTTCTTATCCATCTTACTGTTGTTTTCCTTTGGAACATGAACATATGCATCACATCCAAAAACCTTGAGATGTGTGAGAGAAGGTTCATTACCAGTCAATACCTCTTGTGGAGTCTTGTCATCCAACGCTGATGAGGGTGATCTATTGACCAGGTAACATACAGTTCCCATTGCCTTTGCCCATAATTCTTTCCCTAACCCAACACCACTGAGCATGCACCTTGCCTTTTCCATCAACGTCTTGTTCATCCTTTCCGTAACTCCATTCTACTAAGGTGTATATGGAGTAGTATTCTACCTTGCTATACCACACTTCTTACAGAATTCTTCAAATTCATTTCCACGGAACTCTCTGCCATTATCTGTCCTCAACAACTTAATTATTTTCTCTGTTTGATTCTCAACAAGAGACTTAAACTCTTTAAACCTATCAAAGACTTTAGATTTCTTCCTAAGGAAATATATCCAAGTCTTCCTCGTGAAGTTATCTATAAATGAGACATAGTACACATATTTTCCCAATGATGGGACCGACACAGGTCCAAAAACATCACTGTGAACTAGCTATAAAATTTCTTCTACCCTCGTTGCACCAAAGGGGAATCTTACCTGATTATGCTTCCCATATAGACAATGTTCACAGAAATCAAAATCCAGAGAGCAGTTAAACATACCTTCAACCATACCTTTATCTTGTAGTAGTCGAAGACCCTTCTCTCCAATATTCTCCAGTCTTTGATGTCACAACATAACCTTTTCTCTAGAGACTGTATGAATTATTTCTTCTTCAAATCCAATATCAGTAACAATGGAACTATTACACCCATCACTTATATTGCTTCCTTGTAGCTTATACAGAGTTCCAAACCGAACTTCCCTTAGCAACACCACTGCTCCTCGAACCATCCTATAGGTTTCCTTTTCAGATATTGTTTTTACCCCTTCATCGTCCATTTTTCTTACATAAATCAAATTTCTGGCCAAACCTGGGATCTGCATAACATTAGGCAGTTTTCTAATCTTTCCATCTATGAGCCTCAACTTGACTCTTCCTCTTCCTATGATTCGGGTTGACGAATCATTACCTAAGAAAACATTACCTCCATCATACTTTTCATATTCGCAGAACCACTCCCTGTGGGGAGTCATATGAAATGATGCACCAGAGTCAACCGACCATGCCTCATGATCTACATGTGTGCTTGAAGAGGCCAAGTACACATCCCCTCCTTCTTCCTTGGAGGTATTTTCTTCTGTATAAGAAGATTCTTCAGATCCCTTCTTTTTCTCAACTTTGTATCTACATTGCTTCTTGTAGTGCCCTTCTTTTCCACATCTCTAACATACCCCTACAAACTTTTCAGGAGATTTATATCTACCCTTAGACTTAGATATCCCACTTGAGAAATTAGATCTATTTATTTCCTGGGAACTTCCTCTTGCAAATAATGCGTCTGTGCTATGTCCTTCCATATTATTCCATCTCATCTCCTCCGAAAACAAGGATGAGACCACTTATTCAAAATTCAAGGAATTTGTATTACTACCTATGCCCACAACCAGACTATCCCAGGAGTCTGGTAAAGAACACAACAAACTGAAACATTTATTTTCATCTAAAATTTTAATCTCAACAGATACTAACTGAATTACCATAGTATTGAAGGCGTTCAAATGCTCTGCCACCGAGTCTCCATCTCTCATCCTCATGTTATACATATTCTTTATCAGGAATAGTTTATTTACCAGGGACATAGACTGATACAACTTCCCCAACTTTTCCCATAAATCTTTGGTTGTAGCTTCCTCTGACACATTTAGTAATACTATACCTGAGAGACACAGTCAGATTGTGCTCTTTTCCTTCTAATCCAAATTTTTCCAGTCATCTGCAGAAGTTCTTGTAGGTGAAGTATCTGGATCTATCACGATCCATTGATCTCTTTCCACCAACAGATCTCCCATCTTGAGCTTCCACAGCTCAAAAAAAATTCCATTAAACTTCTTGATCTCCATCTTTGAATTGCTTGCCATTTCTTTTCGCCCGAAAAAGAAATACCACAGATCTCCCACTGTAACAAGGCTTATCATAGTCCCAAGCCAAACCCTTGACCAAAAAGGCTTTCCCTTGAATCCAATAAAGCTATGATACCAAATATAAATTATAACCTTGTACAATATCTACTGCAAACAGATATTCAGAAAAAGAATAGAAAATATACAATGGAAAATACAAACATTACAAAGAGATTTTTCCCCTGGAAACCCAAACCGGGAAAACCATCATACTCTATATTATTCATCATGTTACAATGTTTACAATAAAAAATACATATAGGAGAGAGTGGAATCCAAAACCCTAACCCAATGACCTGGATTACTCCAAAAACCTAATTCCTTAGCTAAAAATAGAAAACAATCACCAAAGAAACCATGTGTCGAAAAACCACCTAAATATAATGCGATCCTGAGGCAGAAAAAATGCGATCCCGATGCAGAATTTTTTTTTCTCAAGGGCACTACCCCTGAACCCCCACGCAGGGGCTCCACCCCCCTATGCACCTGACACATACACTAATACTCGTGAAAATAATATAACACATCCCCAACAGAGATCTTAGTACCTTTTGAACAATTACATATTCTTTGATTTCTTCTCCCAATCCCATGATTGCATTTACTATTTCATTGACTCGTAAAAACTAAGCTGCAATATTCTCATCTTCCTTCATCTTTATTTGTTCAAACTAACCTCTGTAAGTTTGAATATTTGTTGCTTTGACTTTTGAATCTCCTTCATAAATATTTTGAAGTTTGTCCCATATATCTTTAGCGGATTTACAATGTGCAAATTTGGTGAATACAAATTTTCCAAGACCATTCAGAAGTGCATTTGTGGCTTTGGAATTATTCTAACTGAGTTTCATTGTTTTGTCATTTGTCAGTGGAATTGTTGGTGTTGTGTATCCATCTACAATTGATTTCCAAATTTCAAATCCCTATGCCTGTATATACATGTCTTCATCCTTATGCTCCAAAATGCATACTTATGTCCATCAAACTGTGGTATTCCATTTTTATACATGTTGTTTCTCTCCATGATCTACCTTTCAGTGGTTAAACTGATTTCTAAAGGAATCGGCTCTGATACCAATTGTTGGATTACTGAGAGGGGGGGTGAATTAGTAATAGATAAATATAATCCTTTTTGTCCATATAATTCAAGTGATACATCAATGTAGCATTATCATCCAATATTTCCAGAGTAAATAAACAATGAACAAATGAACAATCATACACATACACAGTACACCAATGTTTTACACGGAAACCCAAAGTGGGAGAAAACCAAAAAAATATTTTTATTATATGTCTTGAAGAATTACATTCATTGGAAGCACCAACTTCCTTTGTTTTCAAACTGCAACTAGAAGGAGGCTCCAACCCCCTAGTTTCTTAGGCTACAACCTAAGGAAAGTTTGAACTCCCCATTTCTTTGGCTACAACCAGAAGGAGGATACAACCCCCTATGTTCTTTGGCTACAACCAGAAGGTGGCTACAATCACTTTTCCTTGCCCCTTACAACCACCCTGAAGTTGAAGTAGAATGATGGAACCACTATCACACCATCACTGTGAGATATACCACTATACAATTGTATCAATTGGTACCACTGACCTGCAACCAACCTGTACAAATTCCCTGTAATAAATATGTACTTGAATTGAGCATGTATCAACAAAATGCAATAGGTACATGACCTATAGTGCTGCAACACATGTATGTACATGCCCTATCTATTATGCAGCCCATGTATGTACTTCTAACCTTGTGTAACTTCTTTCACATAGATATGTAACCTGTCACTGTATCCAGACTGTATTTGTACCCTGTGCATGCATCTCCTTACATATATCTCTCTAGGCATGTGCCATAAGTGTGCGTAATCATGAATAAGTATAATAAGCCTCACATGATCTAGACTTCAAACCCTTTCTGATATCCAACCTTTCAATACATCAACCAATACAAGCTCTCAAACATATACCACAAAGACCCTTAGCCATATGCCAAGAAATACAAGATGTGCCTCAACAAGAAGTATCAGTGATAAATATACCAACACTTTATTTCTGTAGATGTGACTTATACAAAATATCACATTCAACCACTAGTCTCTCTAGGGAGAATTCTCAAATCTCCATAACCATTTCTCATGCATACATCAAAATCCAACTATTCATAGAAATAAGACATACCTTTTGAAACAATGGATATATATGATGTATATGATCACTGTAGACCTTCCTGGGAGCTTGATCTCAGAATCTAGAACCTCTGCATCTTCATCTTCTCAAGTTTTCATGGATTTACCAACATGTACGCACCCTAATACACTATCAGCCTGCGTATGTACGCACCCTAATACATTGTCATCCTGTGTATGCCTCAGAACTTAGGGTTATTTTGTATTCACTGTAATTCCGAAACTTTCGTTGTCAACCCTTCGTACTACCTCATACTTTCACAATTTCAGATGTATAAACGAGTAATTGCAATAATCCTTACAGAAAAAAATATATTCAATGTGTTCAAGTGTAATTAAATGAGAGAGCCTTGGCTCTTATTTATACTTTCATGTAGCATCCCACTTTCCTTATTTTAGGGAGTTCTCCATTAAATTTATTATTTAAATAATTTCTTTTGCAAACACTTTGACTTTTTGGGGCTTCTAGATGACTCATGAGGGTTCTCCAACTTCACATGGCCATAAATCTCTAACCGTGAAGAGTTATGTGACATTCCACATACCACCGGAAATGGCATGACATGTACTATCCATATAGAATAGTCTTACTTGCAAATATATCAAAACTCATACCATTATCCATCAAACAAACTTGGTTCCATTACCCAAACCTTTGTTCTACTGGAATTTGCTAACGAACTTTGTTCAAGGGTTGACATCAATGACAACCGACCCAATTAATCAACAAGGATAATTACACAAATACTTATCAAAAATTAATGAAATAATTTAATTGTATAGTAAATAACCAAAAATATTAGTTGCCAACCATTGTTTCGTTATCTCTTTTGTCACTGTTACACAGACCTTTTTAATTTATTTTACAGAATAGGGATGCCAAAATGATATTGTGATTATGAGGGGAATATAATGAGAGAGAAGTGGTAGCATGACATGGACATAAAATGGATAATGTTCATATAAAAACAAATCAAATCAAAAAATCAAACATATCTCTGTTCATACCTCGACAATTCAATCAGTATTCATTTTTTATGCAACCATCTAAGCTATCACTTCCTTTCTAGATTTCTTGTTGACTTTCAAAAAACAATTCATATGCCCAGAAATACTCAATTACAGTAGCCTTTGCATCTATATAATATTTATATAGCAATCCTATCAACAATATTGCAATCGATATGATGAACATAATAATCCTTTGAGCCACAACAATTTAAAACTCCAATGCTAAATCTCTTTTTCTTTTAAAACCAATATAAAATGCACAGTGATTCCAACCATTTGTATCCACTATTTATTATTTAAAATAAAATAAGAATATGCACAGTGTTAACCACCATTTTTTCATTATTCAAACATTGTTCGACATAATCAACTGGGAGAAAACTCATATTTGGCCCCAATCCTTTCATACACAGGTCTCTTTCAAATATAATAAACCTAAGAATTGAATCAAATAACATTCATCAAATAACATGCAACTCATGAGCCTAAGATTCACATAAATTAGCATGTGCAAAAAAATTGGCCAACGAGAAACAGAGCCAACTTGTGCCCAATCGACCAAGAACACATAATGCTTATTTACCCATGATTGGATTGAAACGATATCAAGATCACATTTAGGGTTTAAACATAGAAAATGGATATTAAGAGCAGTTGGTTTGTTTAGAGGACTAAATCCTCGAAAACAAAGACATCTCGTGCCTTTTATAATTTACCACAAACATATAACAAGTAACCATAATATCGATAGTGAGGGTTACCAAAATGATAGTCAACCACCTCCAGTAGAGAACGAGAAGGAGAGAAATCTTAAACAATACTGTAAAATGTGTGCCCAAGCACAAACCCACGTCCAACCAAAAACATATATAATGTTTCCATTTAACTTTTAGGTGATGTTAAACCCAGCTATGCACTACTTTCCAAGAAAAAATGTTAATGAGGGAAACTCTATGATATAAGTTAACAGCTCAGGGTTTTTCCAATTCAAGGAAAGCAAAGTTTTAAACTTTCAACAGTTCACCTTGCAATCAGAGAATCGAAACATATCAACCACAGAGATGAAAAAGGAGTAGAAAATATTAACACAAAGAGCAGTTGTAATACCCACGCACAAAGCTTAGAGCTTGTCAAACATAGAAATAAATTTACATAGAGAACCATAGCCAAACCCAAGTCGACCAAGTATTCTTCACTGCCATTTTATCAATAAAACCATACACAGATTACACGCAGTGAGGAGAGCATAACCATTCCCTTTTTTTTTTTTTTTTGTTAAATGCCAACAGTCCAAAATAATCACCATAAGAATCCATGGATGCAACACCAATACACAGTTCAAATAACCCATAATAGCTTAAGAAAAACATAGACCTCAAGCAATTTTGAGCCAAAAATTGATTTGAAGTGTAGAGTAACCATCATGGATGGAAGAGTAAGGAACCCATACCTGGAAAATCCTATGTGAGGAAGAGAGTTAGAT
The DNA here is from genome assembly GCA_000966675.3 of Picea glauca. NCBI lineage: Eukaryota > Viridiplantae > Streptophyta > Pinopsida > Pinales > Pinaceae > Picea > Picea glauca. The sequence continues at coordinate 708,167 of JZKD02S2282859.1, read as the reverse complement.
TGTATGCCTCCTTCATGACAAAAAATCGCGGAGCATCAACAACCACCAGAGCCAAAAAACAAAATGAAAGCATGACTAGGCTGACGACCTCAAGGGTTGTTTGAGTGATGTGCAGTAAATGCACGTCACTTCCCTCTCCAACCCCATTTAATTCAACGTACAATACAACCAATTCACCACATAACTAAGCATTTAATCATTCACATAACCATTTCCATATCCAATTTTCATACTGCGCCACCTTTGGTAATGTCAAACTCTCCAAAATAACAATGTGTTATAACATTAACCCATGTGCATTCAACATATATCATCCAATAAGGTGCATAAGTCTAGTAGCAAAGGTTTGTTGCACCTGTTTTGTCATAATAATACATAGTGTTAGAGATTGTGTATATTCCTTTTATTTAAAAGAGCTCCCATATCATATCGTATATCAAGGTCATATTAAACCAATTAATGTCATTTTCAATTGTAATATCAAAACAAAAATTATAATAATCCTTTCATCCATAGGGTAGTCTTAACATAATCTGAGAGTGATCAAGAAAACTATTAGTGCCATGCATTAATCAACCAATCATCTTATGTCACCATAACGTTTAAACCATGATAAGAAACATCAAAATGTAGAAGACTGTGTTGATACCATCACAATAGAAAATAAAATATAAGTGCAACATATCCATCATAGCATCACATGTCTACAAGGGGGTCACACCTACTAGTTTATTATTAATATAAATAATTAATAGAGCTTGGCAATCATTTGCGAGCATAGTATTCATCATTGTGTTTTTAAGCGTCAACAACAGGGAGGGTATTTCATCAACCCAGGTGTTGGAAACAATGAGGAACCTTATCGTAGAGTTGCAAACATTCAAGGCTGATAATGTGAAACTAAATAAATCAAAAGAAGATCAACAAGAAATAAATGAGATATTGTTACGAAGTATATCAATGAAAAAGAGCTTGAATAATAATGACATGGATGAGGAATTTAGTAAAAACTCTTCAAAGGATTTCATCCATGGAATAGAGAAAGATAAAAACTCTTCTAATGACACACATATGATTGAAAATAGAGCATCTACAATAAGAAAAATAAAAAATATGGACCATTTAGATGGAGAATTTATGAAAATCAAACCTTCAACTTTTGATGGAGAGTCCATAACTGGTGAAGGGGTAGAAGGTTGGTTACTTGACATAAAGAAATACTTATAGATTTACAATTACTCAAGTAATATGAAAATAAGGATGGCTATCTATAATTTGAAAGGTAAGTGTAACGACCCTTGATTATTAAGTATAATTAATTTAATAATATAATCCTAAAAGATTAGCTAAACTATATTTATGTCTTAAAATAACATTTCTAATTGATTATTATTAATGAGTTAGTCATGATCGTTAATGATTCATTTAAGTATTAATTAATTCATTAATTAATTAAGTATTAAATAAAAGGTGGAGAATAAAATATAACATTAAATTAAGTTGCGTATACAAGAAGGGATAACATAAGAATCTCGAGAAGATAAAAGAATTAATGGGAATGGATAAGGGTAATAAATGGGTTAGGTAGGAAGTTAATGGGGGAGGAGTGTCGAGAAGGAGGGATAAGGAAGGAAGGAAGGAGTTGGAGGGGGATCATTCTACGGGAGTTGGCCATGGATTTTGGACAACTCTGAGTATTGCAGAGAGGGAGGAATTTTGTGAGTGACATTGACACAGTGGACCGGAGTTGCTGGGGGTTTTGGGCACATAGGGCCAGGATATCCGTTGATATCCTGGGGCTAGGAGCTAACTAGTCGGCAAGGAGGTCGGTTTTGGGTAGTGTTCTAAAGAAGCAGCAAGGAAGCAAGCAGCGAGCAAGTAGTAGCATCAGGTTCAGGTAAGAATTATGCATTGTTTTGAATTAAATTGTTATTAAATCTTATTATATTGACGAAATTTCATATGAATGAGTTAAATTAGTAAAATTTCTTGAATGTTACAGAAATTACTGTTATTTCATTACTGTGTTATGAAATTAGTTAGTTTATCAAAATAAATAGATGTAAAATGTAAATCCGCCATTACATTTGGTATCAGAGCCGTAGTTGAAACACTGGAGCCTTAAGGGCCATGTTCCCAGCTCAAATTCCCTCCCGCCTAACCTGCAAACCAAACCAAACGCTTGCTTATGCAAGTTATTCAATATATATATATAAATGAAATAAACAAATCTAAATATGATGATCAATATTGAAATTCCAGTTATTCAACTAGTTATTCATCTAATATTGATCGTAAATAAAACTAAATATATATATAAATGAAATAAGAACTGAAATGAAATGAATGGAACTTGGCCGTTTTCAAATGCCTTTCTTCTAGGTTGAGCTGAGCTCGAAATTGACGTACAGTAAGCATTCCAATATTCTAATATTCTGCTAAACTTAACTTCTAGTCCATTCATTATGAAAATTAAATATTACAGGTAAAATCATATAAAAACAAAAGGAAATCGGATAAGGAAATCAGTGGAAACCTCTCCTAAAAAAAAATAAAAAAAAAATAAGACATTAATAGAGAATAGACATTCAACAACGTGTATCAGGCACATACCTGGAATGAGAAAGTGCAAACAAGACATTAATAGATAACTTCAAATCCGAAATGAAGATAGAACAAGGAAGCAGATGAAAATGCACCACCCATGTACAGAGTAGAGAAATTAGGGAGCATATATGTAAAAGCAGATAAACTCTTCCAAATTCATTCATAAATAATTCCTAAATACCTGAAACAGAAAAGTAAAATTTTCGATTTTTATCCTTCAAGTTAGGCCTATTTCTGCCCTCAATTTCTTTGCACATTTTCCCTGCTGCTCCTCAATACTCGTGAAAATGAAAAACAAAACCCCAATTAAAATAGTCAACTAAGATACAGGTCTGCAACAAACTGACAAATTCAGAGACGCATTCTTGGACGGTGTCCTTGGCGTCCTTTTCTTTCATGGCGTTCGCAGGAACCACCTTCTTCATAACCCGACTCTCCCTTAAAAGCACAGTGTTCATTAGCATGCAGATCTATTTTCGTTTTCAAGTAGCTACCTCAGTAAGGATAGAACCTGGAACCACACAAACAAATGCAAGCAGATAGAACTGACACCATAAGCTTCCTATAAAAGTAATATAAATCGCATTTCAAACAACACCAAATTCCCTTTTGGTCGCATCTAGGGTTCATATATGGGGCCTCTGTAAGCTACGTTTTTTATGTGTACCTACTGTGCTTTTCTCTTTCCCGTGAAATTAAAGTTTTATTAACAAGATGAAAGTTTACAAAGAAGCCAAACATGAATCAACCTTCTTGTCTATAACAACAATCAACCAACCATATACAACATTATTAAAGTAATCTCGCAAAGCATATTAGAGTAAAAATCACGCAAACAAAAGATCGAGCAAGCATGACTAAACCCAAACGCCAAGCCACGGGATGAGCCCATGAAGGCCGTTTTCTGTGCACGAAGGTCGTTTTCTGTGCCCGAAAATCACTGTTTCAGGACTACCTGCAACTACTTCACCTGCCAAGAAAACCCTAAATTTCGAACCATTTTACAAGACTATAAACAAACATAACACGCGCAGAGATAGAATCAGAATCTAAAAAAAGAAAAAACGAGATTGTGATAGCTATGAATCGCCATAAAACGCATAAAACGCAGAGGGGCCTGCGCACTGTATTCGCCATGGCGGCCATGCTCCCTCACGCCTCCCTGCACAGGTAACCACGGCGAATAAAGGAGACAAAATGGAGAGTTTAGGGTTTAAAGAAGTGGGCTTCCCGTAAATAAAAGTGAAGGACATGTGGGCTACATGCGAGCCCACGCTGCCGACTTAGCCCGCGCGATCAATTCAAATTTTGTTTAATGTTATATTCGCCATTACATTTGGGTAGCATTTATATTTTGTTTAATGTTATATTCACCATTACATCAAATTTTGTTTAATGTTTAAATTTGTATTTAAATTTTGAATAGCGTTAAATTCCGCCATTACATTTGGGATGGCGTTTATATTTTGTTTAATGTTATATTCGCCATTACGCTGCATGTTCACGCCTCATTTTGCATAGGATCGGTGCTTTTAATTCTACAACATCATCCAAAGTAAGTCGTGACTTTTTAGGATTCCACACATGTTTTGGATTCAGTGTTGCAAGCCTTTTAGATGCATAGCCCCGTCTCCATGATCTTACGACCGAAGTATTATAATCAAAATGCATTTTTCTGGCATTTGTAACCTGCAGCAACCGCAAATTACAGGAAGAACAAAGGTTACGATTAGACAACAGATTCTATTGAGCACAATAGACCAAACATCTACAAGTTAAATTCAAAATGTTTGAACGTGAATTAAGAATTGTAATGAGCCCTTACCGCTTCTCTGAACATACTTGAAATGCGAGACACCGGTTCCAGTTCATCGTGACGGAGTTTCAATACAACTTGTACCTGTTGTGTTGTAAAACAAAGAGATTAGTTCCCAAATAAAATAAAAAAAGGAAATCCACAAAACCGAAGGCCAGAATCGCCTCCAAAAATAGCACAGCAGAAAAAATGAATACGGAAACATACCAAGACATCTAAGGGCAGGACTAACTCAGACACCCGCTCTTTGGTAGCAACACCAACAACAGGTAAAACTTTCACCGGAGTAATGCAAAATTCCTCCTCGGCAACCCTTTCAGGTGACATCCTATCAGATTTTGAAAGATCATCCGGCAAGCAGAATTTAATCCGATTCTCCTTCTTCATCCTCGGATCCGTCATTGACTCCACAATTCTTTTCCTGCAAAGCTAAG
>JZKD02S2282859.1:650840-660875 GCA_000966675.3 Picea glauca | reverse complement strand
AGTTGTTTATTACATAATTCTAAATTAGTTATTTTCTATATTTTATAAAAGTTTCATAGTTGTCAAGTTTCTTTATTCTATAATTTGAATCCTACATGAATGGTACCTTAGAAAAGAGAAAGTTGTATAAAAAGAGTAAAATTTCTTGATTGGATACATAATCATATAAATACATAAGTTGTTTATTACATAATTCTAAATTAGTTATTTTCTATATTTTATAAAAGTTTCATAGTTGTCAAGTTTCTTTATTCTATAATTTGAATCCTACATGAATGGTACCTTAGAAAATAAATTAGCATTTAGGCTGTGTATGTATAGATGAGATTTTATGGACATTCAATAACTATAATAAATATGGGGAAATTATGAAGTTTCCAAATATAATGAAATAAATAAGTGACATACTACATACTAAAATAAATAAGTGACATACTACATACTAAACATAGGCACCTATGAGATGAATAAAATCCAACAAATTAACATAGGCACCTATGAGATGAATAAAATCCAACAAATAATTAATGAAATCTACAATATTAGAATGATATCTTTCATGGATGGGGATTATAATTCAACTCTTACATTACAAAATAAATTTCAGTAGTTTTAATCAAAATATCCTCATTAAAGGAATTATTATAAGTAAAAATTATAAAGCTAAACCAAAGGTTTTCTTGGTTTCCGCCTATAGAAATAAAGAGAAAAAATGTAGTATAATATCTATTGAAGAGAGTGTTAGGAGCTAAAATAATTAATCATTCTTTGCAAATATTTAAACTTACCCATTCCTCCAAGTGATGACCGTGGTTTGAAAATGAGCACATATTCCTTTTGTTTAAACAAAATCACAGTGCATATAATTATGAATAAGTAAGTATCCAATACCTAGATAATAATAAAGAATGAAAAGGGTTGTTAGTAAAGGGTTAATATTTTTTTTTACTTGTGTCTATTCTGGTGCCAAAATCAAACCCGGAGGAAGCCAAGGAAAAGTAAATATGGTGGAAATTCCCTTTATTTCTAATGGGTTTCCTCACAAATAAAAAAACCCCGTTATTGAAACATTTCTCTATGAGTTTTTCCTTCTAAAAAACAAAGACCATTTTAAACGAAAGTAAAATACAATATTCAAATGTGTTATAACATTATTTGCATGGTACAGAATCAAAGAGCATGTATGTATATAGTGCACATCATATTAAGCTAAACAATTCATGCATGAATAATATTATTTTGTACAGAATATATAAATATATAGGTGTATCACATTAAACTTCATGTGAAGCAGAGATAGGTATGCCCATAACAAGGAAATATCAAAGTGTAAAGGGGCAATTTACTACTTGGAGAAGTTGTAAGAAAAATATGTAATGAAGACTAAGGACTTTATTGTCAATGTTTTCCGCAAAAATCCTTGTACATTAACGAATGGGTAGATAATCTTATCTTCATGAAAGTCTTGGCCAAGTTTGGTCTAAGTAAAAGTAACAAAACTAAAGATGAAAAACTTCACCTAGACGTAGGTAGTTCTACACCAAGTCATAACAAATTTAAAAGGTGCTTTAAAGACTTGTACGTTTCAATCTTAGAGTTATACTTAACTGGAAATGATATCAAATTATTGAGAGTTCAATACACGTGTGTGAACTCGTAGTCCAATACCAGTTAAAAGGAAGTTTGACAAGTCTCCTTATGAAAAAAATAATTAAAGTAGAGTTGTTTATAAGTATGTGAGTAAACCCATGCGACTCGACGGAAAATTGGAGTAGCACTTAGCCTATTCAACCAAAAAAAATCTATGTAAATATAATACTAGGGTTCTCCAAAAAAAAAAAATTGGAGAACCCTATGCTTTGGCTCTAGAGCTCGGAGTAATTCCTTTCATTGCAGGGAGGACTCCATCAGAGGCCTCTTGAAGCAGTAGAAAAGCATAAAGCTAGAGCCAAAACTCCCACAAATAGTCCAAATGAGGGAGGCGTCCAACTTCACTGTTGGTTCGAGGCTCGAGGAAACCTCGAGCCTAGTGGGTAGTACCCTGACCTTAGAACCCAATACCTTTCTTACCTTGTTGTTTGAGCAACCGTGTGATTACACTTACATGGAAATGGGAGGGTGGTTAAGTCCTTGTGCTTCTAGGTTGTCTAAAAAATGGTTATTACAGGGCATAAAGGCTGCTTCTATCGAATTAACTCAAGTATTCAACCATTAGTTAAGTTTTATTGTTTAAGTGTATGGGTTGACATCCTAAACTTCTTATATTTTATGGTTAAGAATATGTGTTTCCTCCTAAGAGGTCACAAGTTCAAATTCAAAGGGGGGTAGGGTATGTATACCTCCGTAGACTTACCAGTAAAATCGTTGGGTGGAGGAGGTCTCATACACCAAATTGGTGGCTTGGTCGTGACCTTAAAAATAGATTATTATTATTATTATTATTAAAAGAGAACTATGAAACCTATAAAGAAACATAATCCTACGTAACATGGAATGGTATGCAGAAAGAATTATATATGATATTTTAAATTAGTTTGTTTAGTAACGTAAACAAATCAAGTGATAAGGAGACCAATACAAGTTGATGATGAAATTGGTGTTAACATTTGTGTTACCTTAGAAAAAAATTTAGTGGAATATGGGGCATGTTACAAAACTTCCCTGCTTTGACGATCTAATAGAATTGTATGTTATATTGGCGGGTGCCCTTCATCTTGGTGTCCATGATCTGATCAATATTTTCCTATTCAATGTGGTATTGATTGAGTTATGTAGGGGACAAGTGCTTAACCACATCCGAAGTGTCCAATAGAGGTGGAAAATAGGGTCGAAGCAGTTCCACATTAAATACCAGGTGCAAGACAAGGAAATGAGGAATACATAATTCAAAAGAATTCTCACCCACAACCTTGGTTATGGTGTAAGTCATGTATCAGAGTGGGAATAGCTTCTGATGCGGTCCTGGGAGGTGCTCTTTCTGCAACTACATCCATACCTTATCTCATACCTGAAACTTGTGTGGTACCCAATGTTGATAGTGGCGTTGCTTGTACAAGGCATTGAATTTATACAAAATATCATGAATTTTGGTTGGATGTTATGGATTATCTGAATGCAATTTACTTCTCAATCAACCTCGATTTGAGCATGGGAAGAATATTTCTTTGCAGCTGCAATGCCCAGAACTACGTCAATAGGGGCCAATGGTTGGAACCCCAATCACACTTGAAAAGGGATGTGGCCAATAGAGCTATGGAGGGATTTGTTTTAGTTGTTTTGAACATAAGGTAAGATTTCATCCCATGTTCGTCGATGTTTGGAATTTTACATCCTCGGGATATGGACAATCATCATGTTGACTACCTCTATTTTTCCATCATCCTATGGGTGGAAGGAAGTCGATTTATTCAGCTTGGTGTCCATCATAAACCACAGGCTAGACCAAAAAGTTCTCAGTAGACTACTTTCCTTATCTAAGATAATGGCTCATGGGAGCCCAAAATGAGGCCAAACATGTTCAAAGAAGACCTTGGTGGTGGCCTTAACTGTGATTCTCTTCTTGTAGGGTGCCAAAATTACCATCTTAGAGAATCGATCAATGACGATTAAGACACAATCATTCACATGATTGGTTGAAGGAAGAACGTGCATGTAATCCATGGAGATGGACTCCCAAGGACTATCGGGAGTAGGAAGAGGGGTGTATAACCCTTGTTTCTTGATGTAGAGCTTGGAAATGACACAATAAGTGCATGATATGATGTACTTATGGACATCTTATCGAATCTTTGGCCAATAAAAATAATTTTACAATATTACCACTATTTTCTCCACATTAAAATTTCTTGATGCTTGGTTGTAATGAGCTTCCCAAATAAACTTTTCACACTTTATTGAAGGAACACAGAGATGGCTTAGATGACATAAAAATCCATTCTGGAGATGAAAGTATGGAACTAGTTTTCCTATGCTCAATGTATGATAGGTAGAAACAAAGTCAGAGTCATTATTGTATAATTATGGCCACCCAAATGTCTCATGCCCATAAGAGTTAAGAATTGTGGTTGGCACCACAACCGAGGTTCGACTGAGACAATTTGCAAGATGGTTGATGATTCCCTTCTTGTACTCGATGTTCAAGCGTAATTGTTGCAAGTACGTGGACCACTTCTGATGGCAATCATTATGTAACTTTCCTTATATGTGCATGAATTGCATAGGCCTGTGATCAATGTGGATGATTGTTTACTTCCCTAGAATGTAATGCTTCCACTATCGACATGCCTACACAATTTGTTGGTTGTGGAGACTGATTACCTTCCTGATTCAGAGACCTTTTTTTACAACCATGTTTATACCCCATGAAGACTTTACACCCCGAAAAAATGTACACTCCTCCACATGGGGTAGTGCAGAGGGGGGTTACCCCCTCTGGGAGGTCTGGGGGAAAGAAGGCCCCCGAAGGAAAAATTACCTTGTAAATGTATATTGTAATTTCATTGTAAATATGGACCGTTCATTATAAGGTCACAGATATGATGGTAGAAGTTATGTTAGGGTTTTTTTCCCAAGAAGGCAACCCTCTGTTATGAGGGAAATGTATTGTGGCTATGCATCATTGTGAATATTGTATTATGAGTGAGGAGACTATAAGAGAAAGAAGAGGAAGTTATAGAGGGTGTGTTTTAGGTTGTATACCTACATTTGTTGGATAATAATCAAGGAAGGACCTGGCAATTTCTCTAGTGGACGTAGCCCACACTGGCTGAACCATGTATATCTGTGTCTCTATTGTATTGTGTATCTTCTGAATTTTATTTTATTGCTCTACGATCCTATTTTCTAGCAACTATTATCAAAGCAAAAGGTAACTCATAGGAAAAGAGGGTTCCTGGTTGGAGTGGGAGCAATGGCGAAAGATGAAAAGTTTAGGGTCGAGAAATTTAATGGCCAAAACTAGCAGTTATGGAAGATGCAGATGGAGGATTATTTATATTAGAAAGATCTATTCCTAAAATTGGGTGGAATAGAAAATAAGTTGACAGACATGAAGGATGAAGAATGGGAGGCTCTTGATAGAAAGGCACTAGGAATGATACGGCTAAGCCTGCCAACGTCGATGGATTTCAATATTTCAAAAGAAAAGACAACGAATCAACTGATAGATGCATTGGCTAAACTGTAGGAAAAACTCTCAGTGTCCAATAAGGTATTTCTAATGAAGATATTATTTAATATGAAGATGTCAGAAGGTGGGTCTGTTGCAGATCATTTAAATGAATTTAATACAGTTGTTGCATCCCTTTCATCACCTAAATGAGAAAAATAAGGATGCTTACAAGTCCAGTTGGGTTAGCTGGACAAGACAACAGTGAATTCAAGAGTTAGAAACATCAAGCATAAAAAATAAATAAAGAACTAAGCTAATAACAATAAAAGAAACTAAACTAGAGTGCATAAGGGAAATAGAACAAAAATTAAACAACATGTATGCCACCAATGGATAAGTTGTATTAGTGGGAAAACACCAAAGAGAAAGGGAGACTTATGGGTCCCCTCTTCCTCCAAGGGAGGGCGTTTGAACCCCCAATGATTGAGCTCTTCTTACAAGTAGAAAAATAGAAGGAAATGGTGAATAAATCCAAACCTCATTCACTCAAGAGGTGATGTGAATGGATAAATGAAATGGTGCTTGTATGCTCTAGTGAGGAAAGAGGTTCCTCTAAGAAAATATAGGTAGCATAACAATACAAATGAATTATTATAAATATAGTGCACCCATGGCCTCTTTTTATAGCAAAGCTTTAAGGCATTATTCAACCAGTCTTTAGTGTGAACAAGGGGTTCTTTAGGGCACCCTTAGGTCTTTGACCAACCCCCCACTTGGATTCAGCTCGGATTTGGGTGTCAAATCGACTTGGGAGATGAACCAAAAGTGGGTGGAAGGCTAACCAAAATCATAAATGCGTCGTTCTGAGGTAAGCACGAATTTTTTCTCCCATAGTCGCCCATCGAACGCATGTGCGCTTTTCCGGATTTCTTTGACTGTCGCACATGTGCACGCTTCCTTTATATCCTTAGCGCATGCAGATTTTGTAGCCAGTTGTATAGTTTTGTGCCCTTTGGAAATGCAACTTTTGGGTCGTGGATGAACTAATGGGTGTTTGGAGATGCTAGATTCCTATAACCATTTGCGAATGAAATTTCAGTGATAACAGATGCCCCCTGAGGTGTGAGGTTAGGAGCATATGTATAGCTGAAATACATCAATGTTTCTTCTACTGAGGGTAGTTTTGTAAGAAAGAGTGTTGAGGGGAATTGCAAGAGCGAACCATTGGAGGGAGAGGGGAACATGTAGGGCCCAAACCTTTCATGAGGTGGGGAAAAATAAAACTATGTACAAACAAGGCGGGCATGTTCCATGCTCGTGTCATGTAACTCAAAATGTGTGAGACAGTAACTGAAGTTGTATGTTGATGTAGATAACTGCAGTACCCTCCAGGGAGGTTTTATAATGGAAGAGGACAATTCTAATGATGAACAAACTCTGAAAAGAGGTGATGACACATGTAAGAAGTGTCGATGATACACAGGCATTGATATCCTATCAAATTTTAGAGATCTTTAGTGAAGATAAAACAACTGCAAATAGTCGCAAACTAAGACCCACCGTAGCATGAAATGGTGTTGAAGTCGAATGCTATGGGGGTCAATGAAAACATAGAGTAATGATGGTTTTCTCTATGTCGTCCGAGACTCCTCATTATAAAGGTAATGAGAGCCAAGATACAGTCACCCTTCTGGAAACTATGTTGATGTCGACAGAAAGGGAGATGCAACTCCAAGAAGCAAAGGGCTTCATGAAATCCATGGGATGAGATCAGAGACTAAGGAGATACATGGACGTAGTCAAAATGCGGGGAGACTCAAGACTACCATTTTTGGGGAATATATATGAAGTATGAGTGGCAACAACTATGAAACTAGATTCAGTTTCAGGGGGACGACTAGACTTGGGTTAAGTTGTGCCAGAGGTGGGACAAAGTTGACAAACTCAAAGATCAGGGGTACATGGACTGTGCGATACTCGAGGTTTTTGGACGATGTCTGTAGGAGTAGAAGATAATGAATTCCCCAACCAAGGGTGACATAGGTTGCTTTGCCAGAAAAAGAAGGTCGCCAAGGGTGACAAAAAAAATCTATGTAAATGCCGGAAACAAAGACTTTTTACAATTACCAAATGAATAAAAAAAATAAGTTGGGACAAGTGTACAGATACATAAATGGGTGCCCCAGTGTAATATGGCTTGGTCGATGAGGGCTCAAGTAGCTGTGGAAAATAGGTGGAGGGTGGGGGCGGGCATAGGTGGATTTTTGTATTAGGTAAATGAGTGGAGGACAATCTACATATGGGAAAAATGATGGTGGATGAGATGGAGGGCTAATGATAATGTGGAGGTGCAGTCAAATTTGAATTGTAACGAGATTACTCAGGATTTCGTTATGGGGAAGATAGCAAAATGAGGAGAAAGGGCATGCGGTTGATTCTTGGGAATGCAAAGACTATTAGAACTCCCAGCCCTAGGGGGTGAAAACAACATGAGTGTCAAAGTTCCAAAGGGGACTACGATGGAGAAAACTCATGTGGGAGAGAGTGGTATTGGTTGACAATACTAAAATGCAACGGAGGTGTGAGTACTGCAGAGCCGGATGGGGGGACCCTAGAGGAAAATATCGAAGGGTGTGACTGGGAGATGTAATTGATATTCAGAGGGAATGGTTACATTCTAGTATCGATCATATACCTAAAGGGGCCACACGTTGAGTTATTATGACCAAGCACCTGCACATATTAAAACCGAATACGTGACGTGAACAATATCTGAAGATAAAGAACATATAACAGTTATTTGATAATTTTGAACATGAGCATGTGTACCTGGGCGTGATGTGAGAAAAATGATCCCTAGGGGCCAAGGATGGATGGAGACCTGAGGAGTGTGAATGTGTAGGTGGTGGGATCCTTATCTCGTGGCGGAAGACGGATCAGAAAACGAACACTCAGAGCTCCCTAAAATGATCCTAGAAGTTTGGCAAAGGGACTATATATAGTTGTATGGCCCACAATGCCACCTCATTTGTACCTGCTGCTGTAGTTATTGGAAGAGATATTTTAAAGGAGATTTGGAAATTTCAGGAGATTGATCCAGTCGTTTCATGATCAGCAAGTGTCAGGTTAGTGGTCGTATCCTCCTGCATAGGAATTAGGATTTCTTTTTTGGGCAGGTCTTGTACAGAGGATGTACAGAGGGGTTTTGTGAGGGTGGCCCCCCTAGTGTGTGGGCAATCAAATGATTCACACACACAAGTGTGCAGCTGTAATTGGGATAGCCGTGCATGGGAGAGCCCAAATGGGGAAAACAGGTGGCATTGGATGCGCGCTTATTCCTGACAGTTGTGCATGTGTGTGCAATTGTGTAGCGAATAGGCGCACTAGGATGCATGTTTGTGTGTGTGACAGGGGCGCATCGATGTGCTCCTGTATTTCCTATAGTTGTGCATGAGTGTGCAACTGTGGGATAAACGGGCCCACATAGGTGTGCGCATTTGGGGAAAAAAGTTGTGCCCTTGAGGCAAATTTGAAGGGTGCAAAAACTTATCTTTTTGGAGATTTTGGTGTTTTTATGGGTTGTGATGGTTGATGAAATATTGTTTTTGTGGATGCAGGTGACCAGTTGATGATGCCAGTCCACTGGAGGGAGAGGGACTGGGTGCACCTTAGAGAGGCAGTGAGAGATGAGGAGCTGGTTGTACGGGGCCCTTTGGTAGCCTGTGGGTTGGCGAAGTTTTTTGAGTGTTCACTAGTGCGAGAACATGAATACCTATTGCAGTTCTTGATTTCAATGTGGAGTTTGGATCTTCTATGTTTCATTGTATGAGGTGAACACCTTGCATTCTCTGTGATGGAGGATGTGCATTTTTTGACTGGGCTCCCTTTTCGGGGAACCCTGTTACCGATGGAGCTCATGTTACCCGGGGATGGATAGTTAGTTGTCTTAGCTTGGACCTATTGTAGTGGAGAGTACTTTATGTTAGGATTCGTGGTGAGGATAGAGGTGATGGAAACCCTTGTGCATCGGTGCATTTCATCGATGCAGAGGGAACTGGGGGGTGAGCATTTTGCCTGGGGCTTGATGCTACATGCCAATATGGTGGGGTAGCTCAACAGGTGTCGAGTTGTTGACTCAGGAGAGTTTTCCTTTGGGTCCATCTTGGTAGCGTGGTTTTTGGAGAGGGTGCCCATGATGTGACCTAGAGTGTTATTGGATGCACCTGGTGTGCAAGAGCCATGAATGAGGTAGTGGGTGACGATTTTGGTTTATCATGGGGGTGGGGAGGGAGGACATTATTTTACGGTCGAGCTTGCATGAGTGTGGCATCATATTCCATAGATTATACTCTAGTTCCCCTATAGTGGGGTGGATTTCCGGGATGACCCAGAGATTGTGCTACCCCCTGGAGAGGTGTTCGACCATAGAGGTATGGTGATATATTTGATTTTTTGATCATTTAGATAGTATAGCATATTATTTATGTATGGATGGATGATGATACTATCACTTGGTTATTGTGTGTGCATATGTGGGACCTCACGGGCGAGAGGTTGAGATGGTCAAAGAGTCAACTCTTCAAGGGCCTATGAGACCACCATGGGAGGAGCCACAAGCGGGGAGAGACAAAGATAGAATGAGGGTGGTGTGAGGTCAGTCGATGATGAGAGAGCAAGTAGGAGACGTCGTTTTTATGATTCAGGTGTAGGTCCGTCACATGCTCCTCCGAAGGGGGTCTGGGGAGAGTTCGATGATTTTCCTTGTCGATTGGAGGCAGTACTGCAGGGAGTGCCCGAGGGTAGGTGGGTTTGTATCTAGGACAAGGGAGTCCTAGAGCAGTGTGTGGGCCTTCCGGTGGAGTCATGGACCTTGATCTACAAAGAAGCTTTAACAGGGGTGGCTATGACTGGGCGGCTACCCCCAG
>JZKD02S2282859.1:635817-650549 GCA_000966675.3 Picea glauca | reverse complement strand
TACATTTTGGGATCCTTGTGATGTTCACATGTATGGATTTTTTTTTATGTTGTTTATGATATCTAATTTATATGTTGTGACAGACGTTTGATAGGTTATGTATGTGTAATGGTAAGTTGATGTAATAAATGTCAATCTAACACTAGGTTAGCCATATTATCTGCTATTTGATTGTATTGTCTTTGGATATGTGTAAATGTGATTGAATCAAAATGTTGAGATAAAAGTCTAACTTCCAGGTATTTGTAGAAGAGGCAAGGATCACAGACACGGTACACATTCTTGAGCTGGAGGACAATGAGTTGGGAATCGAGTAAGACGCTAAGGTGATGAATACAACGGTGTCTGGCCTGAGGAAGGAGGTCAATGATAGTCGTTTATTCTACTTGGTTGTTGGTTGCGGAGCCCAGGCATATGTTGCTGGAGTGGAGCAGTTCATGTGAGGGGGTATAGAGGGCCCAAGCGGCCAAAGCGAAATTCTGTGTCCAACGGCTAGCTCAGTCGACGTAACTGATGTGGTAGGCCGATGGAGGAGGCATCTGTCAATAACACAAATGATAGATAAGACAGAAGGCATGGTGGAAAAAGAAGACTAAAAACTATACAAAAAGTGTACAAAAATGAAAAATCCTAGTGTAGAATGGCTATGCTCAGGCGTAAAATTTCTTTAAGTACAACCCGTTGACGGGTTCTTTGAGAGGGTGACCTTCGGGAGAGGCCAGGATGTATGCGCCTTTAGTGAGGCAATGTTGGATTATGTAAGTTCCATGCCATAATGACTCGAATTTTCCATGGCTGAGGGTATCGTGAGCTATATCATAAGCAAGGACGAGGTCACCTTCGTTAAATGATCAAAGGTTGACATGGCGATCAAAGGTGGCCTTCGACCATTTTTTTTCTGCTTCATTGTTCTATAATGAAGACCTACAATCTTCATCCAATGACTCTAAGTTCAACAAATGCTACTCCATTGGAGTAGTGTCGGGTAATAGCTCAATAATGGTGCGTAAGGTGGGGATTTCATACTTGATGGGGAGAGTGGCCTCGACCCCATGGATGAGATGAAATGGTGTGAAACCAATGGCAGTTTTGACTGTCGTGCGATAAGCCCACAGTACGAAAAACAACATATGGTGCCAATTGGTCATATGTTTGTTAACCATGCATTGCAACATGGTTTTGAGGACCTTGTTGACTGCCACTACTTGTTCATTGGATTGAGGGTAGTATGGAGAGGAAAATTCATGGGAGAAGCCTAACCTGGAGGAGATTTTGATGAAAATCTCATTCTCAAAGTGTTTCCCATGATCAGAGACTAACTGTAGTGGGACTCTGAAGTGGGAGATGACGTTGTTAAAGAAAAAATGTGTTGCAGTGTCAATGGTGTTGTTGAAGCTAGGCATGGCTTCGGCCCACTTGGTGAAGTAATCGATTGCAACGATGATGTATTTGTGTCCATTGCTAGATGGAGGGTTGCAAGTCATGAATTCTATGCCCCATTTGCAAAAAGTGGCTGACAATAATGACTAGGCGGAGAAGAGTGGGTGGTGCTCTTGATTTGTTGGCATATAGCTGACATTTGTCACAGTGCTTCACAGCATGGATGTGATCGTGAAATAATGTGGGCCAAAAGTAGCCTGCTCGAATGATTTTCTGGGCAGTGGAAATCCCTGAGAGGTGGCCACCGCAGGCGCTATTATGGCAGTCATTCAAGACTCTATCATCTTCATCGATAGTTAAACATCAACGAAGCATGGTGTCGACCCCTTGTGGATATAAGATATCACCAATAAGGAGGTAGCGGAGGGCCTGGTGTCGAATATGTCAATGATTGTCTCAGGAAAGGTTATTTCCAAACCACTGTGTTCGAAGGTAGACAAGGAGATCATCGTACTAGGGGTCATCCGAGGTGATGTACAAGAGATGTTTGTCGGGGAGGTCTGTATTGATGGGAGAATTGGTAGTATTGGAAGGAGATGTCGTAATGAGTTCGGAAAGGATGATGGCTTTCTTTCTCTTGGGTGTTGAAAATTCGAGGTCGTACTCCTAAAGGTTGACAATCCATCAGGAAAATATGCCATTAATTTGTCGGCGACTGAGAAAGTATTTCATGGGGTTGGAATCTGCTATGACCTTGGTAGTTTGAAGTAGGATGTAATGGCGCCAATTCTGGACTGCGAGGACAACTGCAAGGGAGATTTTCTCTTCGTGATTATATTACATTCTCACCGTCATCATCCCCTAATTGGATGAGAACTCCTGCTACAAAGACGGTTGAGGCCGATAAGTAGAGGATATATTCGTGGTCATAGTCAGGTGGGGTAATCAGCGGGGCGTATGAGAGTGTTGCTTTAAGATCATCAAAAGAGGTTTGGGCATGTTCATCCCATTGGAATTATGGGATATCATGTCGTAAGAGGGGAAGGAAACCATGTGCACGAGTGGCGTAATCGGGGACAATGCAGCATAAAAAGTTATCGTTTCCTTGTAATCTTTACAACTAGCATAAATTAAGAGGGGGGTGGAAATTTCTATGATGGATTGGACTTTGAGGGGGTCCACTATGATTCCATATTGGGAGACGATAAACCCAAGGAGGGGTCCAACAATGATGCAGAATACGCACTTGAGAGGGTTCAAGCGGTTATAGTATTGATGACACCTGTGAAAAACAATGCATAAGTCATCGAGATGTTGAGTGTGTTTCTTGGATCGAGCAGTGAGATCGTCCAAGTAAGAGAGGATGATTTGAGCCAGATCATGAAAAATGTATGTCATGGCATGTTGAAAAGTGGCACCAATGTTCTTGAGGCCAAAAGGCATGACACGATATGAAAACATTCCCCAAGGGGTAGTGAATGCGGTTTTGTATTGTTTGGCTCGATGAATCTGAATTTGGTTGTAGAAAGATAAACCATCCTTGAAGGACAAAGCCTCGTGGCTGACACAATCATCGATAATCTGGTCGATAAAGGGCATTGGAAAATGGTCTTTCGGACAAGTGTGATTAAGATCGCGAAAGTCCGTATAGACGCAGATAATGCTTTGTTTTTTGTTAACAAGGACGGGGTTGGAGACCCATGACATATATGTGATGGGGTATATGAACCCTGCAATGCGTAATTTGTGAATCTCGGCTTTGATGGTTGCCTCTTTGGATGGGTGTAATGGACGTTGGTTTTGTCGTACAGGGGTAATATCAGGCCATGTGTCTATATGATGTTCGGCAATAGAGGGATCAAGGCCGGGCATTTCTGTGTATGACTAGGAAAAAATGTCTCAGTATTCCTGGAAGAGAGCTTTGTAAACTATGAGTTCTTCAGGAGAGAATGTGGTGTCGATGGTGATTTCCTCTATGATTCTAGGTTTGATGGAAATATCAATTTTGATGGTGGGGGATATGTTGGCCATGTTGCCTTCTTAAAAAGTGTCGGGTGTAGGGATAGGGTTATTGAACCAATCTATATGCCCTGAGGGGAGAAAATATTTGGTTTCAATTTCATATATGGGTTTTGTTTTGGGAAGCGTGAACGCTTCCTGTGAAAGAAAGAGTGCTTTGTGATGGAGCGGATCCCATGAGCAATCGGGGGTAGTTAATTCCTCGAGGATGTATTCTTCATAGTGGAACTGTCGAGAATATAGGGGATCTAAGGGAGTAACATTGGTGACTATCACCATGTGTTTATCTTCTGGTGAAGAGGCAGGGGGAATTATGCAAGGGTTTTGGGAGGGTTCTCTTGACATAAACCATATATTGAGATACTGTGGGCTGAAAATGGTAGTCAGGCGTAAAATTTCCATGGGGAAATGAATTGGAGAATTGGGGGGCAAATCCTCCTCGAGACTATATATAAACCATGGAGGAATGGGAAGTGTCTCAGGATCAGGAGAAAAGATATAAACCCTATCAGTTGATGGTTCTGCTGGTAGTGGGGGGGTGTAGGATTTTGAATAAAGTATTTTTGGCGACGCCTCTGTTCAATGATCATGGTAAATTGATATGTAAAATGGTCAAGTGATTCGCATAAAGAGAAAGGACATCTCATACATTCATTGATTGAGGTTGAGAAATAGTTGATGCCAGTGACATGAGGTTGAGATGATGTGGATGGAAGGGGTTCTTGCTGAAAGCTATGGTGGACTGTCGTTAGTGTCTGCCAAAATTGAGGTAGTGTTGGGAAATGGTGGGTGTAATGGCCATACTCTGAATAGATGGCACATGCAAATTTGGTTCAAGCCCTTTTCTACCTATATTAGGGTATGCAGTGGTAGTACCGGAGGAAGTGACAAGTGGTGTCATTGTCCGGGGGAGTTGAATTAAATTATGTAGCTCAGGAAGAGATAGGCATTTATTGGTGGGGTTTTTGTCTTTCTCGCATAGTGAACAAGGAGGCTAAAATCAGGGGGGAAGTGGAGCAGTGGGCTCTTTCTTCTTCCTTCTGCCCCCAACTATAGTAGTGGTGCTAGTGACTGGGGGTAAGGGTGGTGTGGTTGGAGTAAGTATTGGAATCTGCATCAGGATTCCTTCTATTTGGGGAGGGAGGGATGGTTGAGGGACCATCACGGGTGGATGTAGATACCATACTAGAATTTCGAGTACCATATTGGGAAGGGTAAGCATTGTGGCTACCTGGAAAGATTGTAAGCCCGATGGGGGATAAAATAAGGGGATTTGAGTTATGGCTTGGGGGACTGTCTCCCAAACTGAGATGTGGCCCTGGGGGAGGGTGAAATTGGGAACACAGGGAGCTGAAGAGTTCTCAAGGGATGCCTAATGAAGGAGCTCTACGATGAGTGGTATGTTAGATAGTAAGGAAGATTCTATGGGAGGAAGGGTATCTCCTGTTTTTGTTCCAGTGGATGAGATGACACATACTTGTGCTGAGGGATGTATGAGCGGTGATGCTCCATGGTATGTCCCTAGCAAGGATGGGTCTTTGAAAATTCTGGGATCCATATCAATGAGTGGGTAGGCATTGGGATTACTATTGACAAAGGGTAGGATATTATCAATGTTGGAGGAAGGGTTGGGCTCGTAATGTGACACTTGGTTGATAGTGACGATCTTCCCATTGTGGGGGAACATCATTGTGTGAAACACAAAAGAGGCCACAACCTTCATTGCATATATGTATCTACGTTCGAACAAGATGTTGTAATCAAGAAGAGCATCGATAACTTCAATGTCAATGAGGATAGTCTTGCCCCCTAGTTAAACAGAGATGTTTTGAAAGAGCCCTTCAGGAGAGGATGGTCGTCCATCATAAGCTCTCAGAGTAATAGTGGATGGTATGAGCTCGGGGGAGCCAAGTTTTTTCCATAAGGTTTTGGACATGATGCATGTGGATGCACCTTCATCAATGATGCAGTGATGAACTGTGATGTTTCGGATTTTAACCAGTATTTAGAAAGCGGCCAAAGAGGGGAGATGGGGTTCCCCACTATCAAGATCAGATGTGATGAGTCGATTACAACGAGTTTGGATTCCGCTAGGGCAGAGAGAAATGACATCTGTTGAGTAGGACAAGTTTTAAGGACTTCTAAAACTAACATGGAAACAGGAGATTGTGCCAAGTTGTCGACCAAACTATAATTGCGTGTCACCCTAGCCTGGGGGTTGTTGACATTTCGTTGTAATGGGATGCGAGGAATACGAAGGGGTGTTTCAATACTAGGGAAAGGAATCATCAAAGGTGGTCCAGTTGTGACTGGGACTTCTTCCAAGGTGGTGGGAACAGAGTCAGGGGGTGCACTATATTAACGACTGTGTGCTTGTAGAAGAACTTCTTCCTCGCTAGTGAGGAGGATAGTGCGGTCATTAGGAGTGTTGGGGTATAGATATTGTCCCATCTGTGGTGGGGCAGAATGCCTCTCCTATTGGGTGTTCATCACCCCTTAGTGTGGAATGGGGTTTTTCAACATGAATGGTGTTGGTTGTTGCACATACTGTTGAGGGGCCTGCGATGGGGCAGGTGGTGCTGGGGGACATGGTACATTTCTGGATTCTTTCATCCATTTGAATTCGGCTATTTGAGGGAAATGGTGAGTATAATGGCCATACTCACTGCAAAGGGCACAAGGGAAGTTTGTCTGAAGATTGTTTTTATTCTTCCCTTGGCGTTTGTTGTTACTTCCCCCTTGGGGGTTGTGGTTCCCCTGATTTTGGTTCCCCTCGGCAGGTTGGTTCTGTTGGGGATGGTTCTGGTTCCCTCATAGTCCTGGATTATTATTGTTTGGTTTTTTCCTTTCATTTTGGCATTATTCGACTGATGGGTTGGATTTTCCATATTCAGTTGTTCAAAATTTTGATATTGTTGAAATGGAGAGGGCTGGACAAAGTTAACCCCAATGTGTGGGTGTCCTTGTGGTGGAGCCATGGGTTGTGGAGGGCCACGAAATGGAAACTATAGATTATTTTGTGGCCATGGTACGTAGGGTATATAGGAAGGTGTAGTTCTTTCACTAGTTATTAGGGTGTAAGCTGAGGTAGATGGGGTACCAGAACTTAGTTGGACAACTAGGCATATTGTGGGTGTCGGCAGTGGTCCGCTTATGGGTGGAGGAAGGGAAAGAGGGCATGGTTGTTGATAAGAGGGAGGAGGATAATAAGGAGGTCCTCCAAACACTGGCGGATATTGAGGTGTTCCATACATAGGTGGTTGTTGAAGGTGTGGATTGTGGTGTGTAATGGTACCAATCAATCCATCTGCTAAGTGAGACATCCTAGGTTTGTCTTGGACGAATGGCATGGGTCTTGGGGCATCAGGTAGCACCGTATATAAGTATCCTAACTGTGAATAAATGAGTTTGAATTGTTGATCCTTGCCGATGGCTTATTTTTCAGACTAGGGGAAGGTGGTGGCCACATCCTTGGCAAGGAGGGAAACAAGTGATTTGAGAAACCAATTGAGGAATTGTTGCTTGGTGGCTTTAGCTTTGCATAGACTACATCTCCGATGCCATTCATGAATGTGGTCAGCGATGTGAGTAGAGGAGATTTGTTTAAAATCTAAGAGCATTTCGAGAACATTGTCATGACAGATTGCTAGCTGAAAGAAGGTCAAAAATGATTTGACCAAAGATTCAAAGGTCACACGGGACCCATATTTTTCTTCTACATACCACTTGGTTGATTGGCCAGTGAGCATGTGTTGGAATAACCTCAATCGAACGATGTCATCCATGATGTTATTTTAAGAGCACCATAAGTGGAAGGTCATGATATGATTGGCTGGGTCATCTCCCACTTTTAATTCAAACCAAGGGATGTTTGAAGGGAGTTTGCTAGGCATTGCAAGCCATGTGGGGTTGTGCAATATAGGATTATTGGTGAGTTTATTTAGATCCGATATGTTGAGGGAAGCCAAGTATGGCATCTAGGGTGGTGGTGGAGGATTGGCTCCAGCCATGGTGTGAATGTTTTCTATACCTGGCCCTTGAGGGGGGTTGGGTGGGGTTGTACTTCCTCTTGGGGAAGAAGTGTCCCCCCCCCCCTGCTTCCTTGTAAAGTAAAGTGAGTGGACGATTGACCTTAGGAAGTGGACCCAAGTAAAGTGTAACCAAGCAAAGAGGATCCCAATATGGTAGCACTCACAGGGGTGAGAGAAGGTGGAGACGATGAGTTGGAAAAACTACGAATTCCCCCTAGAATGGGAGGGAGATTTAGCAAGAATCTAGAAAGATGAGGATTATGTGGGTCCCCTATGATGTCCGACTAGCAAAGTGGATGTGTGAAAATGTTGATGAGAGAAATAAATGAACAAGAGTCTTTGTTATGATTTTTGGACCTTTCACAATATATCTCACAATCGCATGTAATCACAAGAGCATCATACATAAATCAATTGATAAAGAAACATACATGTGGGCAGGAATATTTTGTCGGCATGGGAGAACAAACAAAAAAAATGATCGTGTCCTAAAATACATAATGTCCTTCCTCTCAAAATAGCACGAGACCTTCCAAGAGCACTCAATAGTTGGGTCTGAAGCCACCAGAAGAGGAACTTGTGAAGGATGAAACAATTAGTTATAATGAGGGGTAGAGGGGGCATATCCCAAAAGAGCTGGTGATATTTTCCAATAGCCACACAAAATCTGATCAAGGTGAAATTGCAGCCCACAATTGCCACCTAGGTACATGTCCTAAAATTTGGTCACTAGGTACCTCGGTCAAAGTGTGACATTTAGATTTTCAGCCTAAGAAATGGGTCATGGGATGGATCCCGTCCAAGAGGTGGGTGCCTCAAGGGGGAACACACAGAACAACCAGACCTCAGCCTTCGACCCTTCATGACTATCTCCTTGCCTTATGGTGTTAGGAACACTTGACTTGGACGATTTTAAAGTTCCCTATTTGACAACTTATACTATTTTGAAGATGTGAGAACCAGATAACGGTGAGTTATTTGGATGCCTATCACCGAGATCCTACCTAGACTAAAAAATTTCTTTTGGCACCTCCTATGGAGGAAAGCTTAGTGATTTTTTAGAAAAAATTTAGATGTGGTTGTTTAAGAGATTGGGGGTATGAACCAACCTCGTTGAATTTAAGTGGGAGTGGATAATTTCATCGAGAAAAGGGTGGGTTGTTTTGGGATCCCTTTGGAGGAAACTTACTTCAACCTCCACGATTCCAGATGAAACTATGTGAGTGAGTAGTGACTTTGCGTGTGAACAAGTGAAAGTGTGCCAAATTTTTTAATAAGTTAGGTGTCACCTTGCTGCTTGTGGAATTTGTGTGGTCCTTACAAGTCTTGATTACCTAATTTATTAAATGCCATTGGTACAACCTTGTGGAATTTTAAATTCCCTAGAGAACTAGCATGTGGACATATGGGTCCTTACCAATCCTTTAACTCCCTAGTGTGATTTAATATAAGAAAGCTTCAACAACTATCCTAGATTGTGGACATGTGGGCATGTATGGGCCCGTTCCAAAACATTTAAACTTCCCTAGTGATGTAATCTAAGAAAGTAGATTCAAAAATATTCTATCTTTGTATCATGTGGGCATGTATGTGCCCTTACAAATTTAGGATGTGTTTGAAAATAAACTAAGAGGAGTCTTGAGGGGGCTGTTGTCCTCTCCTAAATATTTTGTCTTTTAAGGGAGATGAAATTTCCCCTCAATCATTTTTTCGATTCTCAATATCGCTCTATGGCATGAGAGAAGAGCATACTCAAAGATTGACGTTCAATATCTGGTCTCAATGCAAGTGGTTATATTTGTGATATAGAATGATTCCAACTTATCTTTAATCAAAGCAATCCATCCATGTGGAAAAATGAAAGAAAAAGAGAGGATAAATATGGATTTTAACCCCCCTAAGTGCCTATGTTTTGACTAACCCTTCATGTGGAGAGGGAATCTAAGTGTGGTGCATATTACAATATGAATAGAATCAAACTTAAGAAGGTTATGGGCCTTCAACAAATCACAAAAAACCTTACAATGTATGATTTTCTGGACAGATGAGTGGGTCCCAGAGTAGACAAAGGCACATTTGGCGCCAATGCGCAAATCAAAAATGAATTTTTGACACAGGTGCATAGAATTTGCTGAGAAACACAGTGAACTTGGTGCACATGCTCGAAAGACGTGCCTATGGGTTAAACAACCCATGCACTTTCTGTTACACGGTTGGGAAGAAAATTTTGGATGAAATTCTCTCAGCTTAGCTCTGAATTTAGCTTTTTGCAGGCACGCATGGGCTGGTTATGGTTCCTACAAGTTAAATCAACCAAAACAAAGTGCTCAAACAACCCAAATGGGGAGGAAATTGATACCTATCCCCAGTGGAGTCGCCAATCTGTTGCATCCCTTTCGTCACCTAAATGAACAAAATAAGGATGCTTACAAGTCCAGTTGGGTTAGCTGGACAAGACAACAGTGAATGAAAGAGTTAGAAACATCAAGCATAAGAAATAAACAAAGAACTAAGCTAATAATAATAAAAGAAACTAAACTAGAGGGCATAAGGGAAATAGAACAAAAATTAAACATGTATGCCACCAATGAATAAGTTGTGTTAGTGGGAAAACACCAAAGAGAAATGGAGACTTATGGGTGCCCTCTTCCTCTAAGGGAGGGCTCTTGAACCCCCAATGATTGATCTTTTCTTACAATTATCAAACTAGAAGGAAATGGTAAATAAATCGAAAGCTCATTCACTCAAGAGGTCATTTGAATGGATAAATGAAATGGTGCTTGTATGCTCTAGTAAGGAAAGAGGTTCCTCTAAGAGAATAGAGGCAGCATAACAATACAAATGAATTCTTAAAAATATAGTGCACCCATGGCCTCTTTTTATAGAAAATATTTGAGACATTATTCAACCAGTCTTTAGTGTGAACAAGGAGCTCTTTAGGGCACCCTTAGGTCTTTTACCAACCCCCAACTTAGATTCAGCTCGGATTTGGGTGTCAAATTGACTTGGGAGATGATCCAAAAGTGGGTGGAAGGCCGACCAAAATCATAAATGCGTCGTTTTGAGGTATGTGTGGCTTTTTTCATCCACATTCATGCATCGGGCGCATGTGCACTTTTTCGGAGTTCTTTGACTATCATAAATGCATGCACTTACTTTGTATCCTGAGGTGCACATGCTGATTTTGTAACCAGTTGTATAGTTTTGTGCCCTTTGGAAATGCATTTTTTGGGTTGTGGATAAACTAATGGGTGTTTGGAGGTGCTGGATTCCTGTAACCATTTGTGGACAAAATTTCAGTGATAACAACGGTTGCTAATCAACAAATTTATGTAAAAGTGGACTTTGATGATGAGGCCAGGGCTCTTATAATATTGTTCCCATTTCTAGAAAGTTGGAACAAATTGTTCATGGATTTAAATAACTCTATCTCTGGTTCAAATACTTTAAAATTTGATGATGTTGTTGGTGTTATCCTTAGTGAGGAAATGCGATGGAAAATCACAAGTGAGACATTAGGTAATATGTTAAACATGGAGAACATGGGAAGAGAAAAGGATAGAGGAAAGGGATCGAGGAACCGTGGGAATTCTAGGAAGGGAAGATCCAAATACATATTTGAAACGATAGAGTGTTGGAATTATGGGAAGAAAGGACATCTGAAGAAAGACTGTAGATCTCCAAAGAAACAAAGAGATGGACAACAAGATAAAAATCAGGAAGCAAATGTAATGGGTGATGTGTTACAAGATGCTTTGATTCTTTCTGTAGATAATATTTCTGAGTCTGGGGTAGTAGATTCAGGGGCTTCATTTCATGCACACCCCATAGGAAACATTTTATAGATTATGTTCAAGGTGATTTTGGATAGGTTCATTTAGGTGATGATGCACCATGCAAAATTGTTAGAATGGGAAAGGTAAAGAAAAAACAAAGTAATGGAAACCAATGGTTGTTGAAAGAGGTAAGACATGTTCCAGATCTAAGAAAAAATATAATTTCAACAGGGCAGTTGGAAAGTGAAAGTTGTATATCCATATTTACAGATAAGGTGTGGAAGGTCACCAAAGGATCATTGGTGATAGAAAAAGGAGAGAAGGTAGGTACATTGTATTTATGTACTAGTAATACTGACTCTTCTATCTCTTTAGCTTATACAGAAGTGGATACAACACTATGGCATCATAGGCTTGGACACATGAGTCAGAAGGGGATGCAGATACTTCGCTAAAGAAATTTGTTGCCAGATCTTAAACAAATTAAATTGGATTTCTGTGAGCATTGTGTTTATGTAAAACATAAGAGAGTCATATTTCTCATAGTCGGAAAAGAAAAGAAGAGTGAAAGGTTGGAGTTTTTCCATACAAATGTATGGGGATCGAATTAGGTATCATTTATTAGTGGATCTCTTTATTATGTTGCCTTTATTGATGATGCAATGAGAAAAACTTAGGTTTATTGCATTCGACAAAAATCTGATGTTTTTGATACTTTTAAGAAATGGAAAGCTTTGGTTGAGAATGAGATAGGAAAAAGGTTGAATTGTCGCAGATCAGACAATGGAGATGAATATTGTAGCAATGATTTTGATTATTACTGTTCATACCATGGGATTTGTAGAGAGAAGACAGTTTCGAGAACACCACAAGAAAATGGTGTGTCAAAAAGGATGGATAGGACAATCATGGAGCGTGCAAGGAGTATGAGATTGCATGTTGGTTTTCCCTTACAATTATGGGCATATGCTATAGATACTATTGTTTACTTAATAAACAAAGGACCTTCAAGCTATTTGGATGGTATAATTCTAGAGGTGGCATGGATAGGTAAAAAGATAAACTATTCCTTTTTGAAGACTTTCAGTTATGAATCATTTGTCCATATTGATAAAGAAAATAGAACAAAGCTTGAGGAAAAATCCAAGAAGTGTAACTTTATTGGATATGATGTTAATGATTTTGGTTATCGTTTATGGGATTATGAAAATAAATAAATCATTAGGAGTAGAGATGTCATATTAATTGAGAAGGTCATGTACAAATATCAGTTGCAGGGAAAGAAACACAAAAAAGACAAACCAGAATACACAGTGCTTGATGAGATCATTGGAAAAGAAACTCCAAAGGCACTAGAAAATAAAAATGTACAACAACATGACCAGTAGGTACCTCAAACTCCTACAAGTGTTGTTGGAATATCTACTAGGTTAGTTACACCCCCTAAACGATACTCTCCTTCATTGTAATATTTATTGTTGACTGATTCTGGTGAACCAGAATGTTATGAAGAGGAAATGCAGGTAGACACCAAAAAGAAGTGGGAGTAAGGAATAAAATAGGGAATAGATTCCTTGGTAAATAACCAGACTTGATATTTGGTTCAATTTCCTACAGAAAAAAAAAGAATTCCAAAATAAATGGGTGTACAAGATGAAGGAAGAAGATGGAGGAAAAAAGAGGTACAAGCCTAGACTTGTTGTAAAGGGGTTTGCACAAAAGAAAGGTATGTATTTTGATGAGATATTTTCTCTTGTTGTTAAAATGAATTCAATTAGGACTATTTCAAGTCTTGTTGCAGTGGAAGATTTGCATATTGAACAATTAGATGTAAAAACATATTTTCTCCATGGGGATTTGGAGGAAGCGATTTATATGCAACAACCACATGGGTATGAGGTCAAAGGGGAGGATAATTTGGTACGCAGGTTGAAGAAGATATTGTATGTCCTAAAGCAAGCTCCAAGGAAGTGGTATTTGAAGTTTGATAGGTTTATGGCAGAACAAGGTTATTGTAGATGTCATTCTGATCAATGTGTTTATTTTAAAAAGATATAAAATGGAAGCTATATTATCTTGCTATTGTATGTAGATGACATGCTTGTTTCAGGGTCTAATATGTAGGATATAAATGTGCTCAAGAATAAATTATGTAATTCAATTGCGATGAAGGATTTGGGTGCTATAAAGAAAATCCTCGGTATGAGAAGAACAAGAGACAGGAAAAATCGCAAATTGACATTGTCTCAGGGTGAGTACATAGGGAAGGTGTTGGAGAGGTTTAGAACGCAAAATGAAAAACCTGTTAGTACACATTTTTCCAACCATTTCAAATTAACTAAGGAAATGTGTCCCAAGACACGGGAGGAGATAGAATACATGTCCAGGGTCCCTTATTCATCAATAGTTGGCAGCTTGATGTATGCGATGGCTTGCATAAGACCAGATATTACACATGTAGTGGAAGTTGTGAGAAGGTATATGAACAATCCAGGTAAAGAACATTGGGAGGTAGTAAAGTGGATTCTAAGGTATTTTAGAGGTAATGTTACTCAAGCATTATGTTTTGGACGTTTAAACATTGTTCTACAGGGATATGTTGATTCAGATATGACAGGTGATAAAGATAGCAAGAGGAGAACCATAAGGTATGTTTTTACTATAGCTGGAACAACAATAAGTTGGATTTTGAAACTGTTAGAAAAACAAGACCGTGGAGCAATAAAATAAAACAAATGCGGAAATAAAACACAAAAGATACATAATACAATATAGACACAGATTTACCTGGTTCACCTAGTGTGGGCTACGTCCACCAGAGAAATTGCCAAGTCCTTCCTTTATTATTATCCAGCATATTAAGGGATACAACCTACAACAAACCTGTTGTAACTTCCTCTTATTTCTCTCACAGTCTCCTATCTCAAAATACAATATTTTCCATCAACCATAGTCGCAATACATTTCCCTCATAAAAGAGGTTTGCCTTCTAGGGAAAAAAACCCTAACATAATCTCTATTGTTAGATATGCAGCCTTATAATCAATGGTCCATATTTACAATGAAATTACAATATACATTTACAAGGCAATTTTTCCTTCGGGGGCTTCACCCCCAAACCCTCATTGGTGGCCTGCTTGGCCCAAGACCCCCCAGCTGGGGGGACAGCCCCCCCGGACCCCGCAGAGGGGTTACCCCCCCCTCTGCACTCCTCTGCGTGGAATAGTGTACATACTTCTGGGGTGTAAATACTTCATGGGGTATAAACACGGCTAAAAGTAAAATACCTCCGAATCAGGAATATAATCAGGCTCCACAACCAACAATATCCCACTTGGAGATTGATCTCAAAAAATCCACCATTGTTGTATATGATGGACTCTGAACCTTCTTGGACCTGGAAAATTTCTTATCTTCATCTTCATTCTTGAAGACCAACTGAAACTGAGCAGGAACTTAGTTTCTCCCTGGTTACTACCTTTGTTAACATGTCTGCAGGATTCTGGCTAGTGTGTATCTTTTCCAA
>JZKD02S2282859.1:607054-623189 GCA_000966675.3 Picea glauca | reverse complement strand
GGACAATACATATTATATTACATAAATCATCAATCAATCAATCCTTTGACATCAATCAATCACTTGACATCAATCAATCAAACCATTGGCATCAATGAAAACATGATCCAACAAAGTTTTCTTGTATGGTTGCAGTCGCAGAAACACGTGATCCCTTTCTGCAAATTGATGTTCAGAGTGACCTTGATCTGTTTGTTTCTTCATTCGATTTTGTGCCATGAACAAGTTCTCTTTAAGGGTACAAAGAATATCCTCTCGAACTGTAAGTGTTCGGTCAACTGCCTGGACCTTCGAGGTACCTGGTAAGTATGAGAGAACTGAAGGTGGCTTCTGTCCATATACCTCTTCAAAAGGAATCATGGGAGTAGTTGTATGGTAGGAAGTGTTGTACCACCATTCGGCTAGGGGTAGCCATTGAACTCACTAATGTTGTTTTTCAGAGGCAAAACACCTCAGATATGTTTCCAAAAACTTGTTGACAACTTCCATTTGTCCATCAGTCTGGGGATGATAAGATGTGCTGAGATGCAATTGGGTGCCCTGCAGCTTAAACAGTTCTTGCCAAAAATTGCTTGTGAAAGTTGGGTCACGATCAGAAACAATAGAGTGCAGCATGCCATTAATCTTTATGACCTGGTCCACGAAAATTTGATCCACCGTGGATGCAGTAAATGGGTGTTGAAGAGCATAGAAATGAGAATACTTGGAAAGGTGATCCACAACCACCATTATGACTAATTTATTCCCTGATTTGGGTAAGCCGGTAATAAATTCCATAGAGATATCCTTCCAAATAGCCGGTGGAATCGGAAGCTGTTGTAGTGCGCCCAGAGATTTGACTGCTTCTCCCTTGTTGCATTGACACACCTCACATTCAGTGACAAAATTACGGATGTCCTGTTTCATACCATCCTAGAAAAAAGAATGTTTGACTCTGTCATATGTTTTGGTGAACCCTGAGTGCCCCACTGTGGGTGTAGCATGAAGCTCAAAAAGTACCGTGGATTTAAGCTTTGATTGTTTACTTAAATACAAATGGCCTTTGTATCGAAGCTCATCCTGGAGCCAAGAGTACCCTAGGGGAGCTGGATCCTTGGTCTACAATTGTTGGATCAGATGCGAACTTTTGGGATCTTGAAGCCATTCCTGGCGCACAGCTTGGAGCCAATTGGGTACAATGAAGGAAAGAGAAAAAAGGGATCCTTCTTCTTCATATTTTTGAGACAGTGCATCCACCACTACATTGTCTTTGCCCTTCTTGTAAATGATATCATAATCATAACCAAAGAGATTAGTCACCATTTTTGTTTCTCTTGGGAGGAAATGCATTGTTCCAAAAAGTACTTGAGGCTTTGATGGCCGGTCTTGATTTGGAAGTGTTGCCCCAAGAGATAAGGGCGCCACAGATCAACGACATGTAGAATAGCCAACATTTTGTTTTCATAAATGGGTTTCCCTAGATTCCTTTCAGACAGTTGCTTGCTAGTGAAGGCCAAAGGTCAACCCTCTTCCATAAGGACAACGTCGATTCCTTTTCCTAAGGCATCACTTTCCAACACAAAGGTCTTTGTGAAATCAGGAAGGGCCAGAACTGGAGTGGTGCACATGGTCGTCTTCAAGGTTTGAAAATATTGAGCAGTGGTTGGAGTCCAAGTGAAAGAGTTCTTTTTTAGGAGAGCAGTGAGAGGTGCTGCAATCTTTCCGTAGTTCTTAAAAAACTTGCGATAATACCCTGTTAAGCCCAGAAATCCACGCAAGCTTTTGAGAGTCTTTGGGTGCGGCCAATCTTGCATAGCTTCAATCTTTTTCGGATCCACCTTGACACCATCCTTGCCAACCAGATGACCCAAGTATTCTACTTCTGAGGCACCAAAAGCACATTTAGACTGTTTCAGGAAAAGTTGGTGCTGGGAGAGGAGATGGAGAACTTGATCCACATGAGTAAGATGGTTTGTCCGGGTTTTTCTATAGATGAGGATATCATCAAAGAAAACTAAGACAAAATGATGAAGAAAGGGATGGAAGACATGATTCATGAGGCTTTGGAAGGTGGAGGGGGCATTACACAAGCCAAAGGGCATGACCCAAAACTCATAGTGGCCCTCATGAGTGTGAAAGGTCTTCTTGGGAATGTTTGTCTCTTTCATACATATCTGGTGATAGCCCGAGCGAATATCAAGTTTAGTAAAGAATTGAGCGCCACTCAATTCATCCAAGAGGTCATCAATGACAGGAATGGGAAATTTGTCTTTAATGGTCAGTTTGTTAAGGGCACGGAAGTCAGGACACATTCTCCAAGAACCTTCTTTCTTCAGGACCATGACTACAGGAGAAGAGTAAGGGCTCGTACTAGGGTGGATAATGCCTGCATTAAGTAATTCCTAGACCATTTTCTCAATTTCATTTTTTTGTGAGAAGGCGTGGCGATATGGATGGATATTGGGAGGAAGGCTTCCGGGTACAAGGGGAATGGAATGATCATGAACACCATGGGAAAGAGGGAGGCCTTGGGGAGTGGAAAATACCATTTGATGTTTAGAAAGGAGAGCTTGGAGGTCATGCAACACCGGGGGTGTCTCTGTTGCTTGAATGGCATGGAGTTGGGCAATGACACTAGAATGACATTTTTTAGCAGCTTTTCCATGCGATGGGAACTAATGACCTCAAGTGAACCAGCAGTAATTCCTTGGAATTTATATTGGTGGCCTTCCTGGTTGAATTGCATGGTTAATGCCTTAAAATCCATGAGAATGGGACCCAAAGTTCTTAGCCAGTCTGCACCCAACACAATGTCACAACCACCCATGTTGGTAGCAAACATATGGGATTTTAGGTGGTAGTCACCGATTTGGAGACGCACATTTTCACAACACCCTCCACATTTCATGGAACCACCATTGGAAATCATGATTTGGAAATTGTTGATAGCATGGATGTAGCAATAAGTTTCTTGGGCAATGCGGCGATGAATAAAATTATGGGTGCTTCCACTATCAACCAGAATGATGACCTTTCGATGCTTGATGTAACCGATTAACTTGAGGGTTTGAGGAGCAGAAAATCCATTGAAAGCATTGAGGGAAATGACGGGTTCTACTTCGGGAGGGTCTAAGGGAGGGGTTATGTCAGTGATTTTAGGTGACTCAAACGCAAGGGGAGTTTCAACATCCTCTTCTGAAATATCCTCAGAGATGGCCATAAAAATATTTTGTTCCTTACACTTGTGGCTTGGGAAATATTTTTCATCACAATTATAACAAAGGCCTTTGATTTGGCGTTCATCCATTTTAGCCCTGGTCAATTTTTGGATTTTTAATGGGGCGGAGGGAGTAGTGGGAGTGACAGGTTTAGGGCGAGGGATAAAGGAGGGTTTTCAGTTTTGAGATGATACAAACTATTGTGCTTCTTTATCTCTTTTAGTAGCCTCTACCCAAGTTGAGGGTCAATCTATGAGGACAAGGGCTTGAATCTCCTCCTTGAGGCCACTGATAAAACACTCTTGAAAGAAATAATTAGTCATGCCCTCCATTCGAAAAGCTAGGTGCTCAAAGGAAGCTATGAAGTCTTCTACTGTTCCGGATTGTTTCAACTTTGTCAAATGACCCAAATGGTTGGTGTCCGTGTCAAAGCGTTCATAAAGCTCAGTCACAAATTGGGTCCAAGCAATATACCCTTGATGGGAAGTTTTTCTCCATTGCCACCATTGCCAACGTTCTTGATCTAGATGGAGAACACCATATCGAAGTTTGGCCAAGTCATCTATAATTCCGTATAAAGAGAAATAATGTTCCATTTGGGTTACCCAACCAATGGGGTCCGAGCCATCAAATTTGGTCATGTCCACTTGCGGAAGGCGTATGTCACATTGAAAGTGATGGGACTAAAAGGTATGGGAATGGGAGGAAGTTTCTCCTTCATTCTTGGGAGGTGCTTCAGAGAAATGGTCATTTGTAGGGATCTTCAGTTTGGTGCAGAGTGATGCAAAGACAGATCCAAGCTAGATGGTCAATTCTTTTTTAACTTCCTCCATTGAGGACTGCATGGTTGTATTTATGGTAGCATTGATGGACGAATCGATGGAGGAAACAGTAGCACTGAGTTGTTTCACTTCTTTTTGGGTTTTGAGGAAACCACATTGTGTGGTGTTGAAGCGAGCTTCTACGTCTTGGCTACAGGTATGGGCCATGAGGGTGGGTGAACTGAAAAGGGGCGGGTGGGGTAAAAACTTTTTCCAAAATATGATATGGATGAATGTGATAAGGGCAGAGAGATGAATCCAATGGAATAGGTCTCAAATAATGGTGAAAAAATTTCCAGAATCTTTTTTTTTTTTTCTAAACCTACGGAGTTATACTCCGGTCTGAAGAATACTGCAGTGATGAAATCCATAAATGATTAACCAGAAAGATATGTGTATTTACTTGGCAACCCAAACATAGTTGCATGGCAATAGATCTGGTCTGTTTTAATTTGTTTATGTTTTTGTCCCCCAAGGTTTAGGTATTCAAGGGTTCTAAAGACAAGGGTTTGCCCTGTGCTATAGCTCTCTGATATACGTGCGAGGTCCAATAGTAGTACTCGACCCAATATCTCAGGGCACTAACTAAGGAGGATAGACCGTACCCTTATCTGTACTACCCGACTACCCAGGTACTAGAGAGTATCTTCCCGAGTGCCATTCTTGGTGAAACTATAGTAGTCCAGTGGCCGATAGGTTTATCTAAAGAGGGATTCAGGAAATCTAGGTCGATTCATACACAGGTGTTGTCTGATGCGCTACCACTCAAATGGGTACCAACAGGGGTTACAAGGGTGGCCAATAGATGTGCGCTTAGGAACCACTTGTATTTCCTGTGTGTATGAATCCCTCAACCGTGGGTTTATGCACGTAACGAAAGATCTTTGTGGTTTAAAGACGTCGGAATACGTCTCTACCCTAAAAAAAAATTCCCACAATTTCTACCAAGGAAAGTGCTCTGATACCACTTGTAAGATACCAGATATAATAAATATGCAGAACAAAAATAAAATGCTAGAAATGGAAGAATAATAGTAATATATCCAGCATAATCTCCACAATAACACAGAAATGATATAAGAACAACAACAAAAATAACACTTTGATTCAGAAAGCAATGTTCACAGGCCTCTTCGAGGGGGCAACCTCCAATCGAGCAACGCTCTGTTACAATAATCTCCAAGCTAGGGTTTTCATACCCTCGACCTTTATTTATACTAAATATGTCTATTAAAAGAAGCATCTAGAGGAAGATCCTTTTAGAAGCGGAAGCTTCTATTAGGTCTTCTTACATACACCTTATTCTATTTTATTGAAAGGCCTTACTAATATTGACCTTTATTGCATACAAATATATTGATCTACCTATGTGTGGGTTAGGACCCTAACAACATCCAATAAGGTATTTCAAATAAAGAGATTATTCAATATGAAGATGTCATAAGGTGGGTCTTTTGTAGATCATTTAAATGAATTTAATACAGTTACTAATAATCTAACTTCTATAAAACTGGACTTTGATGATGAGGTAAGGGCTCTTCTAATATTGTTCTCATTGCCAGAAAGTTGGAACGACTTGGTCATGGTTGTAAGTAACTCTGTGTTTGGTTCAAACACTTTCAAATTTCATGATGTTGTTAGTGTTATCCTTAGTGAGTAAATGCAATGTAAAAGAACATGTGAGACATCAGGTAATGCATTAAAAATGGAGAATAGGGGAAGACAAAAGGATAGAGGAAAGGGATCAGGGAACCGCGAGAATTATAGGAAGGGAAGATCCAAATCTATACTAGGAAGGATAGAGTGTTGTAATTGTGGGAAGAAAGGACATATGAAGAAATATTGTAGAGCTCCAAAGAAAGAAAGAGATGGACATCAAGAGAAAAATCAGGAAGAAAATGTAACAGGTGATGTGTTACAAGATGCTTTAATTCTTTCTATGGATAATATTTCTGAGACTTGGGTAGTATATTTATGGGCTTTATTTCATGCCACACCCTATAAGAAACATTTTCTAGATTATGTTCAAGATGATTTTGGAGAGGTTCATTTGGGTGATGATGCACCATGCAAAATTGTTGGAATGGGAAAGGTAAAAATAAAGCAAAGGAATAGAAACCAATGGTTGTTGAAAGAGGTAAGACATGTTCCAGATCTAAGGAAAAATATAATTTCAACATGGAATTTGGAAAGTGAAGGTTGTATATCCATATTTACAGATAAGGTGTGGAAGGTCACCAAAGGAACAATGGTGATAGAAAAAAGGATATAATGTAGGTACATTGTATTTATGTATTGGTAATATTCACTCTTTTATCTCTTTAGCTTCTACATGAGTGGATACAACAATGTGGCATTGTAGGCTTGGACACATGAGTGAGAAGGGGATGCAGATACTTCCCAAAATAAATTTGTTTCCAGATATTAAACAAAACTATTATAATTTATGTGAGTATTGTTTATGGAAAACATAAGAGAGACAGATTTCTGAGAGTCGGAAAAGAAAACAAGAGTGAAAGGTTATAACTTGTGCATAAAAATGTATGGGAACCAACTCATGTATCATATCTTCGTGGATCTTATTATTATGTTACTTTTATTGATGATGAAACTAGAAAAACTTGGGTTTATTGCATTAGAAAAAAATATGATGGTTTTGATACTTTTAAGAAATGGAAATCTTTGGTTGAGAATGAGAGAGGAAAAAGGTTGAAGTGTCTCAGATCAAACAATGGAGGTGAATATTGAAACAAGGAGTCTGATGATAACTTTTCATACCATGGGATTCATATAGAGAAGATAGTCCTAGGAACACCACGAGAAAATGGTGTGTCAGAAAGGATGAACATGACAATCATGGAGCATGCAAGGAGTATGAGATTGCATGTTGGTTTTCCCTTACAATTTTGGCCAGATGATGTAGATATTGTTGTTTGCTTAATAAAAAAATGACCTTCAATCTCTTTGTATGGTGGAATTCCAGAGGAGGCATGGACAGGTAAAAAGGTAAACTATTGTTTTTTGAAGAAATTCAATTGTGAAACATTTGTCCATATTGATAAAGATAATATAACAAAGCTTGAGGCAAAATCCAATAAGTGTACCTTTATTGGATACGTTGTTAATGATTTTGGTTATTGCTTATGGGATTATGAAAATCACAAAATCATTAGGAGTAGATATTTCATATTCAATGAGAAGGTCATGTACAAAGATCAGTTGTAGGGAAAGAAATAGGAAAAGGAAAAACTAGAATACACAGTGCTTGATGAGATAACTGAAAAAGAAATTCCAAAGGTACTAGAAAATAAAAACGTACAAGAATAGGAGAAACAAGTGCCTCAAACTCCTGCAAGTGTTGTTAGAATATCTACCAGGTTAAGTAGACCCCCTGAACGATACTCTCCTTCATTCTATTATTTATTGTTGATTGATTCTGGTGAACCAGAATGTTATGAAGAGACAATGCAGATAGACACTAAAAAGAAGTGGGAGCAAGGCATGAAAGAGGAAATGGATTCCCTGGAAAATAACTAGACTTGGTATTTTGTTCATTTTCCTATAGGAAAAAGAGCATTGAAGAATAAATGGGTTTACAAGTTGAATGAAGATGGAGGAAAAAAGAGGTACAAGGCTAGACTTGTTGTAAATGGGTTTGCACAAAAGAAAGGTATATATTTTGATGAAATATTTTCTCCTGTTGTTAAAATGACTTCAATTAAGACTATTTTAATTCTTGTGGTAGTAGAAGATTTACATATTGAACAATTAGATGTAAAAACAAGTTTTCCCCATGGGGATTTGGAGGAAGAGATTTATATGCAGCAACCATAAGAATATGAGGTCAAAAGGAAGGACAATTTGGTATGCAGGTTGAATAAGATCTTGTATGGACTAAAGCAAGCTCCAAGGAAGTGGTATTAGAAGTTTGACATGTTTATGACAGAACAAGGTTATAGTAGATGTCATTCTAATCACTGTGTTTATTTTGAAAAACTAGAAAATGGAAGCTATATTATGTTTCTATTGTATGTAGATGACATGTTTGTTGCAGGGTATAATATGAAGGATATAAATTTTCTCAAGAAGAAATTAGCTAATTCATTTGTGATGAAGGATTTAGGTGCAACAAAGAAAATCCTTGGTATGAGAATAACAAGAGACCAGAAAAATAAAAAATTGGCATTGTCTCAAGGTGAGTATATAGAGAAGGTGTTGGAGAGGCTTAGAATGCAGAATGCAAAGCCAGTTAGTACACCTTTGGCCATCCATTTCAAATTAATCAAAGAAATGTGTCCCAAGACATAGGAGGAGATAAAATACATTTCCAGGGTCCCTTATTCATCGAAAATTGGTATCTTGATGTATGTGATGGTTTTCACAAGACCACATATTGCACATGCAGTGGGAGTAGTAAGAAGGTATATGAAAATTCTAGGTAAAGAACATTGGGAGGTAGTAAAGTGGATTGTCAGGTATTTGAGTGGTACTTCTACTCATGCATTATGTTTTGGAGGTTCAGACCCTGTTCTACAGGGATATGTTGATTCGGATATGGCAGGTGATAAAAATAGCAAGAGGAGTTCCACAGAGTATGTTTTTACTACAGGTGCAACAATAGTAATTTGGATTTAAAAAATGAAAATTGTTGTTTCACTTTCAACAACATAAGCATAGTGTGTTGTTTCTTCAAAGGCTAGTAAAGGGATGATTTGGTTACAGAAGTTTATGGAGGAATCGGGAAAGAAGAAGGACAATAAAAGGTTGTATTGTGACAAGGAGAGTTCCATTCATATTGAAAATAACTCATCCTTCCATTCAAATAATAAGAATATATAGCTCAGGTACCATTTCATACGATCGTTCTTAGAACATGGACATTTGAATTTGGAAAAGATACATACTAGCCATAATCTTGTTGACATGTTAACATAGGTAGTAACCAAGGAGAAATTGAGTTCCTACTCAATTTTAGTTGGTTTTCAAGCATGAAGGTGAAGATGAGAAACTTTCTAGGTCCAAGGTGGAGTATAGTCCTGCAAGTAAAACAACATTGGAGTTGTTGTGATTAGTCTCCAAGTGGGATATTGTTGGTTGAGGATCCTGATTATCTTCATCTTTCATAGGTATTTTTTCAGCCGTGTTTATACCCCATGAAGAATATACACCCTGGAATATTGTACACCCCTCCACGCTGGGGGGGGCAAGGGGATTTCCCCCCGTCGGGGTTTGGGGGGAAGCCGAGTTTTAGGGGTGAAGCCCCTAAAGGAAAATTTGCCTTGTAAATGTATATTGTAATTTCATAGTAAATTTGGCCCATTCATTATAAGGTTACAGATCTAATTGTAGAAGTTATGTTAGTTTTTTTCCGTAGAAGACAACCCTCTTTTATGATGGAAATGTATTGCGGCTATGCATCATTGTGAATATTTTATTCTGAAATAGGAGATTGTGATAAAAAGAAGAGGAAGTTACAACGAGTCTGTATGTTATATTCCTTCATTTTTTGGATAATAAAAGGAAGGACCTGGCAATTTCTTTGGTGGACGCAACCCACACTAGGTGAACCACATATATATGTGTCTCTATTGTCTTGTGTATCTTCAACCTTTTATTTCCACATTTTTTTTTATTGTATTTATTCACAATCTTATTTTTCTAACGCATCCTTTATTACATGAAAAATATATTATTCTACCTACGTGAGCGGTTAGGGAGGTTAGGTCCCTGACACTTTTCCCAAAAAAGGAAATTGAGAAAAAAATTCAAGAATTTCTAGAGGCAGGTGTTATTCATCCTAATACCATCCCTTGTTCTTCTCCCGTGGTTATGATATTCAAGAAGGAAGGAACCTAGTGCACATGTCTTGATTGTAACGTCCTCAAAAAAATCACATCCAAAGACAAATCCCCCATTACTGTCATTGATGACATTTTAGATGAATTGAGTGGTGCTCAATACTTTACCAAACTTGATCTAGATTCCATCTACCACCAAATAAATATGAAAGAGGTTGATATTCCCAAAAATTTCTTTAGAACACATGAGGTCCATTATGAGTTCTCGGTCATGCCATTCATCCTATGTAATGCCCCTTCCACTTTGCAAAGTCTCATGAATCATCTATTATTTCCTTTCCTCCATCATCTTTTATTATTTTATTTGATGATATCTTCATTTATAGTAAAAATTGGCAAGCCCATATGGCCTATGTTAATCAAGTCCTACACTTGGTGTCTCGGCGCAAAATCTTTCTCAAATAGTATAAATGTGGTTTTGGAGCATCTAAAGTAGAATACCTGGGCCATATTATTGGCAAGGATGTGTATGTGGGGATCCTAAGAAAATTGAAGCTATGAAGGATTAGCCTCATCCTAAAACTCTTAAACGTTTGCATGGTTTCTTAGGTTTAACAAGATATTATCGCAAGTTTATTCAAAATTATGGAAAATGTGTATCTCCCCTCACTTTTCTTCTTAAAAATAATACTTTCAGTTGGAATACCGCAGTTGATCAATCCTTTCAAGCCTTAAAACAGGCTATGTGCACAACTCTTGTTACGGAACGACCTAACTTCACCAAGAATTTTCTCTTGGAATGTGATTTTTTAGGGAAAGAAATTGGGGCAATCCTCATGAAATATGGTAGACCTTTGGCTTTCACTAATAAACAACTCTCAGGACACCATATGGCCAAATCCACCTATAAAAAAGAAATGTTGACTATTCTACATGCAGTTGATCTGTTTCATCCTTATTTATTGGTAAAACACTTCCAAATTAAAACTGATCATCGTAGCCTTAATCATTTCTTGGAACAAATAATTTCATCCCCCGAGTAACAAAAATGGATGACCAAGATGTTTGGTTATGATTAAAAGATCACATAAAAGGGTAAAGAAAATGTGATTGTTAATTATTTTTCAAGGAAATATGAAGTTGAAGGGTCCCTATTTTTCCTCTCTTTCATTGTAGTAGATTGGTTAATATTCATTCACCAGGAGTGGCATCAAGACCCAAAACTTTATTACTTGATCCAAAAAATCCAACAAGATCCTTAACCCTCTCCAGGAGACTCTTATCACAATGAGGAGCTTCACTATAAAGGTCATTTGTATTTAAGAAAATAGTCTCACCTTAAACTAACTATGTTATTTGAACTTCATGCTTCACCAGTAACTGAGCGTTCAGGCCACTAAACCTATGAACCAGTCAAACATTCATTTTTTTGGGAAGGCGTGAAACATGACATCTGCACCTTTGTGGCTAAACATAATACTTTTGAATGCAATAAGGGAGAAATAGTAAAAAATTGAGGCACACTCCAACTTCTCCCTATTCCACATGCTATATGGATGGATATTTATATGGAATTCATTATTGGCTTACCCAAATCGAGCAATAAGTCAACCATCATTGTGGTCATCAATCACCTTTTCAAGTATGCTCATTTATGTGCTCTCCAACATCCATTCATCACATCAATAATGGATAAATTTTGTATGGATACTATCTTTAAACTCCATGGGATGCCTTACTCTATTCTCTCCAACTAGGATCCAACATTCACTAGCTAGTTTTGGAAAGAATTGTTCAAGCTTTAGGGAACCCAATTGCATCTCAGCATGACTTATCATCTTTAGACTAATAGACAAACTGAAGTTGTCAACATATGCTTGGAAAAATATTTAAGGTGTTTCACATCCAATAGACAAAATCAATGGTCTCAATGGTTACAAATAGCTAAATGGTGGTACACCACATATTACCACGTTTCCACTTGAACGACTCTCTTTAAAGTGATCTATGGTCAAAACCCACCTTTTGTTCTTTCCTACCTGCTAGGAGTCTCCAAGGTTTAGGATGTTGATAACACACTTATGGTTCGAGCTGCCATTCTCCATACCCTCAAAGAAACTTTGGTCAGGGATTAGAATCACATGAAGCAACAAGCATATTAGGGTCATTCTGAATGCCAATTTGTTGAAGGGGATAAAGTGTTTCATCATCTGCAACCTTATAAGAAAACTTCACTCAAAGACAAACATTGTCAAAAACTTTCTTCCAAGTTTTATGGCCCATATAAAATTCTCAGTCATGTGGGGCTCGTAGCATATCAGTTAGATCTCCCCAGTCACTCTAAACTCCATCACGTTTTTCATGTTTCTTCTTTAAAGAAAGTGATTTTAAATAAGTACCAGACTCAAACTAGTCTCCCGGAATTGGATGAAGAAGGATCCATTTGGCTACATCCTGAAGTAGTCTATGACCCACAGGGGCTTCACCTTGTTGAACAATATCTTATCACGTTCATTCATAAAGACAAATTTTAAATTTAAAAAAATAAATTCAATATATTGTAGGTATTGGCGGGGGTGGGGTATCAAGGAGTTTATAGGTATTAGGGACTATAAAAAGGGGTATCCAATAGAATATGAGTTTCTTTTATTGGAAATATGTAATGGGAGGGAGTTTCAACAAAAGGATTTTTGGATGTATTTATCAATATATTATGAAATTAGTGGTATTATTTAATATCCCAAAAACGAAGGCACTATGTCACAAGTTCACTGAGTGAAGACCCTGTGTTTAGAACATCGTAAGCATTGTCTCCATTAGTGCACCATCAAGGAAGTTTTAGTTTAGTGGAAGGATACACCTCCAGAAGATGCTACATGGGAGTCGACTACCATTTTGCAACAATTTCCCCATCCCAAGCCTTGAGGACAAGGTTGTTTCTCAAGGGGGAGGGCATGTTAGGGACCTAAGCTCCTTAACCCCTCACATAGGTAGAATAATGTGTTTTATGTTTAATAAAGATTGACATTAGTAAATAAGGCCTATCTGATAGTGTGGACATGTCTAATGTAAGAATACTTAAAAGTTTCATCTTCTAGAAACATTTTTCTTTAGAATGTTCTCTAAAATATAGAAATATTATAAATAGGAGTATAAAGCATGGGAAACAATTTTCTTGAGAATTATTTTGTAATTGATATATTCTCTGTTGGCGGTTTCCCCCTCAAATAGGGAAGTGAACTTGGATTTCTATCAATAAAGGTATAATTTGTGGTGTTATTGTTCTCTATATTTCATTGTTTCTGTTGGTATCCATCATAGCTAATTTTGTTTCTTTGCATAATACATATGGTACCTTACAAAGAGGTCTAGTTCAATATTATATCACATTATGACACTAAGAGGCTAACAATATGGTTCTATTTTATTGTGACATTCATCTTGGTTGACTTATGTAAACTTGTTAATTTCTTTAATGGTTATGTTACATTATGATGTTCATCAAATGTTATGTCGCTTGTTATGGTTGACTAACATGATTGATCATAGTCAACCATAGGAAAACATAGTGAAACATAAATAACCTTACTCAAACATGGTCAACCATAATCAACAAAATCCAACCATGTTCAACCATAGCCCACATGTTCATCATTGTCAACCAATACAATTATAAAAACATGATTACCATATATTGATATATTTTAACAAAACATTATATATATAGATACTCCTTTGTAATAAATTTTATAGGAAAAGACATAATTATATGAAAACTTTAAGAGACCCAATCTCAACTTCATTCTAATTACAATAAATTGCACATGCTCCTCAATAAAACTGTATTTTATAATTTTGATTTACATTATCATCATTAAATTATTATTATTATAGTCAGTCCTTATCTCGATATCTATTGTAGATTTAGGGCATCCAATGAGATTGGATAAAAGCCAACAATTGACTTTTCTCTTAGTCCATTGGATCCCCAAATTTGCAATTGAGATAAGTTCATATATTATTACAACATGATAACATTATATTGTCAATTCCTCCTTGGAAACAAGTTAAAATTCCATTGAGGTTAGAATTTGGTCACATGTATGGGATTAAGGCTAGATGCTACCAAAAATCACATGATCCCACTGGAGGTAACCTCAACAATGACCACAAGGGATACTACATTTCTTCTGGATATTATCTAAGTTAAAAAAACCTTTCACTCATGGAGTAAGACTTCAAATTGCTTCTAATTAGCTGAAGGTTCATCTTCCTTAGATGTAAAGAAATTGATAAATGGCGCAACACCTAGAGGAATCTGGTAGGAGTGAAAATGTACCCCCTTACAGATGATCAATAGGTTATGTTAGGTACTGTGATTTTTTTTTAATAACAATGATGTGTCAACCCACAATCATGGATAAAATATACTTATCCACATTGTTAGTTTTCAACTGAGTTCTGATAGATTTGACCACCTTTGGAGAATAATTTTAAAAGAAACATTATATTGTCAATAAATAGAAAACAATATGAATATTATTTGTAATTTTATCAAAAATGGTTTATAGATAGAGATGTTCTAATAGGTGTTCCTTCTTACAATGGAACCATAATACCCATTCATACATCTTAATTACTCTCTTTAATCTATCTACATCCCCTCGTATTCCACTTTCTGGACAAAGCGAAAATTGAGTGTCGATTAAAGCAAGTTGGCCAACATAATATGATAATTTGTGATAGTAATTATTTAATCTATTAAAATTAGATAATGGTGGTCAACCATAAATTCACCATATATATTTTTTTCAAATTAATATAATAATATCCCTTGCTCATACATGTTACTAACACCAACCACATTACTACATTAATAATATCAATATATGTTAAATTGTTAAATATAAATTTATCAAAATAAACAAATATATATTACTACATTAATAATATCAATATGTGTGTTAAATATAAATTTCCAACTTTAATGTTTTAGACAAAGACTAACCACTACATGGCATATCCTTTTTTAACTCATACCTCCGTCAAAACCATGCCCTCTAATTTTTAATAATGGTGATTGATTACTTGGTATGCTTTGAGATTGTGATCAAATGTTCTAAGTGTTTCATTAGCATTGAGTACGTCTCTTCATTTTTTATTTTTACTTTTTATCATATTTTTTATTATAATAATAATAATAATTTTAATTTCTTACATGTATTATATTTATATTTGTATGTGGCATTTTCAATATCTCTGAAACTAGTTCTTGAAGTTCTGAGAGCTTGGGAATTAGTTGGAAACGTCTTCAATTGATTGGGAATTCTTTTGGGAACT
This sequence comes from Picea glauca, assembly GCA_000966675.3. Classification (NCBI taxonomy): domain Eukaryota; kingdom Viridiplantae; phylum Streptophyta; class Pinopsida; order Pinales; family Pinaceae; genus Picea; species Picea glauca. The sequence continues at coordinate 608,033 of JZKD02S2282859.1, read as the reverse complement.
TGGGAGCTTTTTGGGAGCTTCAACATCAAAGAAATGGAAGCTTATGAACTAGTTTCCTAAACGAAGAGTTTTATATTAGAATTATATTAAATTAAAATGTAAATATATTTATTCTACTATTATAAATACATAATTTCTTAAAAATATTTTCATTATATTTATTCAAAATATCACTATAAAACTAAGACTAAACTACAAGTAAACATTATTTCAAAAATTAGTTAAGTAAAAAAACTTAATAATACCAACTTTATAGTTGTGGATGTATGTTTTCCTTCAAGACCAAACTAAACATGAAAGTGGAATAAATCAATACCCTGTCCACTACAAGCATTTGCTCCATGTAGTTGATATCAACCAACCATATCATTGACTTTTATTGTATTTTCATATTAGAAGAGTAGTACTATTTTGTTTTTTCCAATAAAAAAAGAATAATGCTTCAAATTTACAAAGATGTTTAAAGTTTATATAAGTAAAGTTTAATTTTAAAAAGATGTTAAAATTGTATATATGTATTTTCAATTTTGTTTCTCATTTTATAATGGAATATTTATGGATATTAAATTTTCTTGTGTTAAATATATTCATATAATTACTAGCACAAATTAAATTAGTAATTTTAATATTGTAGTTGTTGCAATAGGACAAACATTGTCATCGATTGACCTTCAACTTTATTGAAATAGTATTTAAAATGTATCAATATCTATATACATTGTAATCTAAAGTATCATTGTAATCTAAAATATGTTTTATTTTTTTTAATATATATTATTGCCGCTCCCAAATTCAAGTTTCTACTAGTTTCGGACACTATATCCACTTTCCAATGTTCCCACGTTTCGGAAACTAGTGCAACATAGATTATATTTGATATTATAATAATAATAATTTGATTTTTTTATAATATTTTTTACATTAAATTTGATTGGTTGAAATATATATATATATATATATATATATATAATTTTTTTTT
>JZKD02S2282859.1:596803-606935 GCA_000966675.3 Picea glauca | reverse complement strand
TATATTGTAAGTGAGTGTAGGAATCTATATTACTAGAAAGATTATGGTACAAAAAGTGAGGATCATGATCTGCATAGAAGGAAACTAAACCAAGAGGTCCCTAGTTGCACAAGTTGATAGTAACGAGGGATGGTCCTGGTCTTCCACCAAGGGAAACTAGACTAGACCTTCCATGTTCAATTTGAGGAAAAAACACATACACAAAAGCAGAGACTAAAACATCCCCCTAAACTAAAGAGTGAAGGATATCTGAGCTAACCTGATAAAGCCTAACATTATTGCCTATAGATTACCAAATAATTAAGCCAGAACTATGAAGTTTTTCTGCACCTTGGGGTGCTTCTTCCCACCATCCTCCTGGCTCTTGTTATCTTCCTTCTGAGAGGTTGTGCAAGTCTTCCTGATTTGAGTTGGTGCACCGTGTCCATCAGCATGTGTGATGTCCATGTGGTGGACATAGCATAGGTAGAGGTGGAACTGGGCTGCCAACCGCTCCATCTTGCATTTATGGCCCTTATCTACCTCTACTAACAGTTTGGTAATAGTTTTCATACTATTGATGTGATGCAGGATCTCATCCAACATTGTCTTGTTTTCCTTGTTATCCTCCTGTCTGGCTTCTTTCCTTTCTAAAATCACTTTCTCGATCATCATCTCAATTAGCCACGCCATCTCCATCGTTTTTTGGTAGAGGGTTTCCCTGGGTTGCGTGGCCCCCAGATCATTTACCCAGTCTTCTTCCCCAAAAGCATCGTGAAGGGAGTTTGAGCATGGGACGTCACATCGAGGAGGACATATCTATGGTAAAATATCGTAAATGATGGATCCTCTGTTGGAATCTACCGTAGATATGTCCTCCTCGATGATCCCAATGGTAGATTCCAATAGAGGTTCACCATTTCATTTTTGTTGTAACCCTCGTTCCCGTTGTTGATGGTTGCACTGATGTTCCCCCAAATCCTATTGGATTAGCGGAATATGCATGTTGCCCAATCCCAAATGTTTGTTGTGTAACTTCATTCCTAGAGGAGGTGATTAGATGTTTCCTCCTTGACTTGACAGAGATGGCAGCAAGAGGTGTTAATTTTTAAGCCATTATTATAGTTCTTTGCATTTCAATAGATAACAACAACATAATACAAGATCACTGAGAAATACACAATCACAAGAGACACAACATTTATCCTGGGAAACCTTCTAGGGGAAGAAAACTGAGCAAAACTTCCTTATTATAGATAGCCAATACAATGCCAAGAGATAACTCAAGCTAATAGAGAAGATCCTCTCCCAAAGATGCACCACTCTCTCTCCTTCTTCTCTAAGTGCAGTTCTGAAACTTGTCTCTCAAATAAGCAAGTGAGGTGTGTGTCTAAGTGAGGTGTTAGCCTCCTTATTTATACAAATCTGGCACGTGTGAAGTGTCTCTTCACTGGCAGGGATGACTTCTCAAACTGGGTGGTTATAACCACCTTTATTATATTTTGGGGCCTCTTAAATATATTATGGGGCCAACTTCTTCTTTTTCCTATTACAACTACATTATGACCAATCTGTAAAATGGGATTTGGTCCTTTTACAATAGCCGACATGATCAATCCACAATGGGGATTGATCCAATGAATAATTTATCAAATAATAATAAGAATACCCTTTGCAGTTACATTATTTCAATACTCCCCCTTAACAAGAAGGGTATTATTCAACAACATCAGGCAAGAGAGAGGACAACATCATCAACAACATCAAGTGGGTGAGAAGACAGAATCATCAATATCATCTTGGAGCACTAACTGGCGTATCTATAAATCATCGAAAGTTTTCATCATCGATGGCATCGTCATTATAAAAGGAATGCAATCATTATCTGCATCAATATGTATTAGTATAAAACTAATACATCAACATCATCACAGAAGGAGGCTAGCTCATCATAATATAGGACTGGCTTTACGTCATAGTTGTCAAGCTGGAAGCATAGTGCTCGTCTTGCTTTACGTCACAACACTCAAGCTAGAAGCAAGAAACTTGTCCTGCTTTACATCACAACAATCAAGCTGGAAGCAGGATACTATACTGGCTTTACGTCATAGCTGTCAAGCCGGAAGCACAGTTCTAGTCTCATCTCATAGTCTTGCTTTACATCACAGAAGTCAATTTGGAAGCACAAAACTCGTCCTGCTTTACATCACAACAATCAAGCTTGAAGTAGGATACTAGATTGGCTTTACGTCACAATTGTCAAGACGAAATCTCAGTGCTAGTCTTATCTCATCATCTTGCTTTACGTCACAACCATCAGGTTGGAAGCAAGATACTAGACTGGCTTTACATCACAGCTGTCAAGTCAGAAGCACAATACTAGTCTCATCACATATTCTTTCTTTACGTCACAACCATCAGGCTGGAAGCAAGATACTAGACTGGATTTACGTCATAGTTGTCAAGCCAGAAGCACAGTATTAGTCTCATCACATCTTCTTGCTTTACGTCACAGCACTAAAGTTGGAAGAAAGAGATGTCTCATCACAACAACTAGTCCCCCTTTCGAGGAAGGTCCTTTCAGACTATACCAAGCTTATCTTGAAAGTGCTCAAAATTTACATGAGATAGAGGCTTGGTCAACACATCAACAACTTGTTCATCCATGCTAACGTACTGGAGCTTTAAGGCTCCTCTCTGCATGATGTCACGGATGTAATGATATCGAATCTCTATGTGCTTTGACCTGTCATGGAATATAGGATTCTCTTTCATATTTATGCATCTCTGGTTGTCACATAGGATCATGGTTGCTTCCATCTCTAGGTCAAATAGACCGGTCAACAACTTTTGAATCCATACAGATTTGCAACTGGTAGAACATGCAATAATGTATTCTGCTTCTGTTGTGCTGAGAGAAATGTTGGATTGCTTCCTACTCTGCCATGAGATCATGGCTGATCCCAAACTAAAACAACATCCTGAAGTGCTTTTTCTGTCAGAAACACTTCCTGCCCAATATGAATCAGTGTACCCACTCAATGTGAAATCATGATCTCCATCATAGTTGATACCACAATCTATTGTACCCTTAAGTTACCTCATCACATGTTTTGCAGCCACTAGGTGAACATGTCTGGGTTCTACCAGAAACTGACTCAAGGTGTTCACAAAAAAACAAATGTCTAGTCTGGTGTTCATGAGGTACATCAGTGATCCAATAATCTGTTTGTATAGTGTGGCATCAATCGATTCTGACGAAGTGTCGACCAACAACTTCAGCTTCGCTTCCATGGGTGTATTCATGGACTTGCACTCCAACATGTTGAATCTCTTCAGGATTTCAACTGTATACTTCCCTTGGTTAACAAAGATCCTCTTAGGACTCTGCCATACCTCAAGACCTAAGAAATAATGCATTAGGCCAAGGTCTTTCATCTCAAATTATGAGGTGAGTCTCTTCTTACATTTGGTGATGAGCTTTTCTTCTCCAGTTAAGAATAAGTCATCCACATATAGCAACAATATTACTGGCTCATCGTTCATAACTTTGAAGTAGATGTTAGAGTCTACTTTACTCTTGGTAAATCCTAAGCTCGTCAAGAAACTATCTATATGGCCATACCAAGTTCTAGGACCTTGCTTCAATCCGTACAAGGCTTTCTTCAACTTGCAGACATGAGACTTCATGTCTTCAACTTCAAATCTTGGAGGTTTCTCTATATACACTTCCTCTTCGATGACACCATTTAGGAAAGATGTCTTCATGTCCATCTGGTGTAAATTCCACTTCATCTTAGCTGCAAGAGCTCTGATGGTTCTGATCCAAGTGTATCTGGCTATAGGAGCGAATGTCTCTTCATTGTCAATGCCTTCCTTTTGATAAAAACCATGAGCAACAAATATTTCTTTGTACTTCTCAATACCTACATCAACATCGTGTTTTATTTTGAAGAGCCATATGGAGAATACCACATCTTTACTCTTTGGTCTTCGAACTATTTCCCATACATTATTCTTTATTATGGATTGGTATTCCTCTGTCATGGCATCTGCCCATTCTTTCCTCTGAATGTCTTCTTCAAAGCAGGTAGGCTCCTCTTCTAGAAGATCACACATCCAAGCCATATAATTGGAGAATGGCTTTGGTATTTTCACCTGTCTCATGGTTCCTTCGGGAACACCATACTTCTCTCCATCTTGAATAAGCTCTCTAGCCCATGCCCACTTTCTTTTATGGAGGATCATCATCTAAGGATGTTCTTGAACTTATATCATGTCATGATCTTCTAGAAATTCCTCTTCAGGGGAAGTTACAACTTCCCTCACTGGTTCTGCAACTCTGGGAACTTCCCTCACTGATTCTGCAATCCTGGGGATTACGGGTTCCTCTTCATATACTTCTTCAAGCTAGCATATTCTTGATTTCTTGAGTGTTGCATCTTCATAAAAGGTCACATCCCTGTTGATCTCAATGTGACGGTGACCTGGTATATAGATTCTGAAGGCCTTGGAGACTTCACAGTATCCCACAAATATTCCCTTCTTTCCTAAGGGTTCCAACTTGTTGTTGTTCTCTTTCGGTATATGAATAAATATTGGGCAACCAAATATTTTGAGATGGATTACCTATGGATTCTTTCCGGTGAACATCTCTTCCGGGGTCTTGAGCCCAAGTGCACTATGGGACAATCGGTTCTACACATATATAACTACCATTGTTGCTTCTACCCATAAGCATATAGGAAGATCTTGATCATGGATCATAGTCTTCACAACTTCCATTATTGTTATGTTCTTTCGTTTAGCTACACCATTTTGTTGGGGATTATAGGGAGTAGTGAGTTCCCTCTTGATCCTAGCATCCTTGCAAAAGTTCACAAACTCTTTTGAGGTATATTCTCCTCCATTATCTAACCTGAGTGTCTTAATCTTTCCTTCAAAAGGATTCTCTATCAAGGATTTGAATTCCTTGAACTTGTTGAACACTTCATCTTTAGATTTCAAAAAATATATCCAGATCTTACGAGAATAATCATCAATAAATGATACATAATATACATACCCGCTAACATAGGACAATGGAAATGGTCCACATACATCTGAATGAATGAGCTCTAGGACTCCTTTTTCTTTGTTGTCTCTCTTCAGAAAGGGGTTCTTGATGTTCTTCCCTTGTGCACATCCATTGCATATGCCTTCATGGTCAACCTTGAGTTCTGGTAAACCTGTGAATTCTTTGCATATGTATGTAGCACCTTGTAGTTGATGTGAGCTAATATTCTATGAAAAAGTTCACATGAGTTTTCAATGGTGTGGGTCATGGTAGCCTCTGAGTGACCCTTCAGTTTATACAAGCCATTTTCTTCACCTCCAATGATGATTTCTTCATTTAAGGTTTCTCCTTTAGCCCACATAAGAACTTCTCCATATATAAAGGAAACTCTGAAGCCTTTCTTTTCTAAAGTTGAAATGGAGAGTAGGTTCTTAGTCAAACATGGTACATATAGTACATCCTTCATCTTTAGTGAATTCCCTGAATTTAATTTGTATTTTGATTCTCCCACTCCCTTGATGGGATATTGGTAATCATCTCCAAGTGTCACTTTCTGAGAAAACTTCTTTTCTGAGATACAAGAGAGAATTTCTCTTTGTCCCGTCATGTGCTTGGATGCACCACTATCAATGAGCCAAGTGTCCTCTCCAGGTGTTACAAATCCTGAGAGGGCCGAGATTAAGACATGGTCTTTGATCTTCTCTCTTATCATCTTTGTGGGTGGCTTTTCATCTTCGACTACATGGGAATGGTGTCTCTTATGTTTTCTCTTGTATTCTTCTCATTTGGTTGGAAAAAACTTCACAATATGTCCCATCTTGTCACAATGATAGCATTGTACAGATGAGTAGTCTCTTTCCTTTCATTGTCCTTTCTTCTGAAATCTCCTTGGATGAGATTCTTTATGATTGAATTTGTTTGATTGTTTAGTCTCTTTATGAGTCTCCTTTTGGAAGTAAGGTCTATTTCTTCCTCCTTTGGTGTGAGTAGCTAGGTATTGATCATCATCTCTTGCTAGTAACGCTTCACAGTTAGCTAATCTTGTTTCTTCTTGGATTCATTCTTCCCATCATGGATGATTTTAGGGGCTAAATTTCGCTTATGAGCTAATTTTCCATGATTTTTCCAAAAACGAGATTCGCTATTTTAAAAATGATTTGCCCAAATCCACCATGTTTATTTTAAGTTGAATTCACCCCCATTTTTCCTGCCCCACCTCAATCAGTCCTCTTCTTTCGAGACCCCAATTTTAATTTTCCCCAATTCCTCCTCCACCTCTTTCGTTATTGTTTCGATCTGGGCTCTATTTTGTGGATTAAGTTTGTCCCAGATCCTCCATCTAGCATTGACATCCCTTTGTTTCTAGTATTGATGGATTTTTGTTTTTCCTTTCCCATTTGTTTCATGTTTTACTTCACAGAACTCTACGCCTAAACGTTCACAAAACTCTGCGCCCAAATGCTCAGACTCATAAACGCTCAAATTAACAAACGCTCAGACTCACAAATGTGCCCACACTCACAAACGCACACAGCCGCTCTATTACGCCAACAAAATTACAAAAAACATTCCAATATAGACGTGTGGTTGATATATAAACATTCTTTCGGTCGAACAATCGTTCAGCCAAAAGATTGTTCAGCCAAAATATCTTTTGGCCAAAAGATTGTTCGACTGAATAATCTTTCGACCGAAAGAATAGTTCGGTCGGAATATCTTTTGGCCGAAAACATATTGCCAGATGGAAAAAATCCGTCTGACTAATTTTTTACATGCAAATCGATGGTGTCGTCACTGTACCGTTCGATTTGACGTTCCACTTTTCAGCTGAAAAATAATATTATTTCAGCCGAAAACACATTTTTCAGAATTTTGGAGATCCAATTGTCATGAAAGTGTTACCTAGCTCCGTGATTTCACCCAAGAGGAATAAGGAGGTGTGAACACCAGGTTTCAATGGTTCAAAGTGAATTGAACAATTTATGCAAAAATACTGTCAAAATGGCATGAAGCATGGGAATACAAGAAAATAGTAGAAATAGGAATGTAATAGAGTTTTCCCTTCAAATATTGGATTATTGAGAAAGGGAGTAGGAGTTTAATGTCTTTATGAATAACAATAAGTTAAAGTATGAGGAACTAGAAGTAATCTTAGATTTATTTCTCTCACTAGTCTCCTAAATTGAAGCACATCTTCAACTTCCAACACTTTTTCTACAGTTTCATACTCCTTCACCAAACATTTTTGTTGGGTCCTCTTCTCTGTTGCATCCAACTTGGGTAAAGGAGGAGGATTCAATGCATCAAATCCATTTCAAGACAGATACGTAATTTTTTATAGGTGAGGCTATCATAATTCACTTTCAACTTGGCTATCCAACTAATTAAGTTGGACATCGAGACTCTAGTATGTCTCGGAGAAGAAGCTCATGGGCCAAATTATATGTAATATTTTGTGATTATCATGTTTTATTGTTTTATTGGATAGTATTTTTGTTAAATCGATATATGAGGAAATATATATGTCAAATAAGCACATGATGCTATGGCCTTTTAATTTTCATTCTGGATTATCTAATGTGTAGTTTGATAAAATAAAAAAATTAATACAAAGGTTAACCTTCATTATTGAAATGTGTGTGTGTGTGTGTGTGTATTTTCGAATAGTTGTGTTAGAGTTTGTTATATTGACATTTCAAATAACATTTGAGTTCATGTTTAGGAAGAGAATGAATCAATAATGGAATATTCATAGATCGATGCAAAATAATATATAATTTGAAAAACTTCTTTAGAGTTTCCTTAAAAATATCATATTAACAAAATATATATAAAATGTTCAACACAATTATTAAAACTCATTCATGAATTTTGAGACACCATCAAAATTTGCATTATCTTTTGATGAATGATCAGATGAAGATGTCTTATGACCAATACATATATTTATTATCAATGAGTGTACTATTTGAGTCTTCATGTATTCCCAACAATCCAATGATTAGAATCCCTCCATACTTATGAGAAGGTTCTCTATATTCTCATATTTCAATTATTTCTTGTGCTAGCAAAATCTTCATAATCACTATAACATTGGAGTGAAGAGTGCCTTGGTTTTTCAAATGGAAGTAATAAATGAGTATGTCAATATAATCTAATTTTAAGATGTCAATGTGGCTACAATTCATCTTTTCACCCTTTCATTCTTTTCTTTTTTTCTAAGATATTAATCAACTACAATTTATATCCTATATACACCATTAAATGTGTGTGTATCACATACTTATGTACTTCAACAATTATGACTTCTTTATTTTTTTATTAGCCTTCGTACTTTTGCAATATAGAATAGATAGCCATATGGATATTTAGTTTCTAAAACAACAATTATGCAACCCTTCTTAATATATTATATCAATTCCATTTAATCATCTCCAATGGCTTCATGCTATGCACATGATATTCTATATCCTATATGCATTTCAATAGTTATGCATTTATGTTGTCTCTAGCCATGATGATTTAGTAACACCTTGAGATTCATGTTCTTCAACAATATTTCTTTCCTCATGTTCTTCTAGTGTAGTATGTGATGAAGTAAATAGAGGCTTCAAAAATATATCTCCATTTATTGATCTTGAAATTATGTCACTTTTTTAAATCAAAAAATTTGAAGCACTCATATGTATATGCAAGAATTTTTATCTCCTCCAAGCATTCATAATAATTTACATCTCTATTATTTCTTTGTGCATTATGTATTTTAGCAACTCATTACAACAACAATAACCTAATGAAAGCCATTGATATAGACAAGTTGAGTATTGTTTCCTCCATATAAGTGATTTCCAATCAATGCTTTTCATACATAATTGATAATTGAATTTATGTCACTTATTTCTTTCCTCATGTTCTTCTAGTGTAGTATGTGATGAAGTAAATAGAGGCTTCAAAAATATATCTCCATTTATTGATCTTGAAATTATGTCACTTTTTTAAATCAAAAAAATTGAAGCACTCATATGTATATGCAAGAATTTTTATCTCCTCCAAGCCTTCATAATAATTTACATCTCTATTATTTCTTTGTGCATTATGTATTTTAGCAACTCATTACAACAACAATAACCTAATGAAAGCCATTGGTATAGACAAGTTGAGTATTGTTTCCTCCATATAAGTGATTTCCAATCAATGCTTTTCATACATAATTGATGCTTGAATTTAGTAATTAAGTTTTTGAATGTACGTTTCTTTACCATGGGTTCCTTGAATAAATATTTGCATAATTACAATATCTTCTTTGCAAGTGTGAAAAATATGTGCAATACCATATGTTTTCTTAATAGTTTTAATTAATTATGATAAGTTTCCAACATTCTTCATGTTTAATGTTATTGCAAAAGGGATACACATTTCATCATCTTGGTTGTGTGGATGGTTGTGTGGTAGGGTTGTGTGTATGGATGCGTGTATGTCAAAAGGGATATACAATGTTTACATATTAAACCATCAAGCTCATGACCATATATAATATTTATATTATGCATCTCTAAATAGGGGATTAAAAATGAGAATGTTACAGATGTAGTGGTTTAATAGGAAAAAAACTGTTAGACCCAACCATCTATCGAGAATAGAAAGTGGAGAAGACACGACTAGAATTGAAGAAGACCTCCCAAACACCCATTTATCCTGATTTGATAGGAAGTGGTTGAAATCATATAGTTTTTACAAGAAGGAAAATCTCTATATCACATACTAGAAAGGAAAAGAAAGGTTTTAGGAATGAAAGATACACCCTTCACACTCATTAATGGATTTGTTTATAAATTGGCACTAGAAAACATTTTAAGACGATGTGATTTGGAACAAGAGAGAGATTCCATAATTAAAGAAACACAATTGGGCCATCAGGAGGACACTGTAATGTACCCCAAATTTCCCAACTAAAAAACAAAAATTGTTAGGGGACATTAAATCTCCTTGACTCTTCAATATTTGATCAAAACATAACTTTATTTCTTTATTATATACATAGTAAATTTATCGTCACTATTGGATTAGAATCATGCACTTATTTGTAATTAAAATGAT
>JZKD02S2282859.1:579977-591274 GCA_000966675.3 Picea glauca | reverse complement strand
TTATACTCTGGCAAAATATACACATACATAATTATTCCTCTATGGAATTGATAGATGCCCTCTGTGTATTTATGTGGCAAAATAACTCTTCTATGGGGCTCTTCGTAAATTTCACTTTGTATACATGGAAATAATTAACCCTATGTTCATAAGTTACATTATGTGCTTCATACAACAAGATATATCGAAAAAATTAATAGGTCATTAATCGTTCGAAACCAAACATTGGCTATATCCTTTGGATTGCAAATAGTTTTCCTCTATGGATTTTTCCCGTGGCCGCTTAAACTCTCGTCGATTAGAATTGATTTTTTTATAAACAGTGGATTTCTGTGTCAACCACGCATATGTTTCAATCCACGTTTTTACACAGTCAAGAATTTAAACCTATTTAATGGGTTCTTTATATAACATTATTTAATTTTGGGTACTTATCATGAACAATACATAGGGATTTGATATCTATTAAAAAATCTTCCTGTTGATTAATTCTATTCACTGGCTATTCAGTAATAAGTGCTCAATATCTTTTTTCTCTATTTATAAGTGAAAATATTTATGCATGGATACATTAAATTAATGACGGGGCCCTATTTGTTTTGTGAGGGTACCCATCAGCCGATTTTGGGTCCACTCCTCTTCCTTGATCGTGGATAGATTGTCGCACAAGCACTAGTTGCGAACTTGTTCTTCGTCAAATTCAAGCTAAGAATTACATTGACTAAATCTAAATACTTAATTTCCATTTAAATTGCTAGTATAGTTCACGAAACCCTCATCTTTCTCCTTTTTGAAGTTTTATAAAATCGAGGGAAGCAGATCAAGGAAAAATCGTGCTCGAAAGGTATTTGAGTTTCAATCTAGGCATACCTTACTTCGATTTCAACAGGATTCTCTATGTACTTCTTGGAATTATGTTTACATTACAAGTTACTGTGGAGTCTTTGATCTATGATACTGTAATATTTTGAACAATGCTCAATTGAATACAAGGGTTGATTTTGTAAGATTCTTTGGAGTCATCATTATGTATTCTGTAGTAATGAAAGTTTTATTCAAACTGTTACTTTTCCTCTATCTATTCTCTATGGTATTATACCGATCTAAATGGGAATTCAACATATATAATTCAATGGTCAATAGGAACATAAAAACAATTCTATTTTTCCTTTATGCACACACACACACACACACACACACACACACCCATATATATTCATTTATATCTATATAACCATGTTTACTGACCACTAGGAACATACACTGGTTCTATCACTTTTTTATGTATGAATACATATATGTGTATATATAGTCATTTATATATATGTTTAATGACCAATAGGAACATACAACAGTTCTATCATTACATTATGTGCATATTCAATCATTATATATATATATATATATATATATATATACCATCATCACATAAACCATCACATTCCTAACAATTAATAATCAAACAAAATATTGACAAGGAATGCAAGTAAAGATACATATCTGCAACCTGATGTTGGAATACAAATGGAACATCCACGTTCCACCCAACCGTAGAACAAAACAACCAAGTTCACTTGCCATGTTCACCCCCTAGCCTGACCATGAGTCCATAAGGGAAAACTGAAATGATCCTCCTTAGCTACAATCACTATCCACAGATCAAAAATTTCTTTTCCTCACACTAACAATGTTCATATCAAGAATTAGTTTCCTTTCTCCAACATACTAAGCAATGTCCTACCTTTTCCATATGTTTTTTTTATATGCATCTTGTGCCTAGGTCTTTCCTTCCCTCCTTGGGAAATTCTCATCTTTACAAATCCCTAATTTTTAGGGGCTGCTAGTGGTCAAATCCCACATTTTCCACTTGTAAAAATCATCCTTGAGGTAACTCAAATCTGTTCCCCACTTATGGAGTCATGGTCAACTATTTTTAACCTGGTTGTTCCATTTGTCTTCCAGCGTTTAATTTATAAAAAGTTTCTCTTTTAATGTGTCAATAAAAGAAGTTAGTTGGGCAAGTCAAATATTTTCTCAATGGTCATCAAATAATTAATTACAATAATAAAATTCCAAATTTGTATTTTCCATAAATGGCAATAATTTCAAAATCTGAATTTTCCAAAAATGAAAAATTATTCCCAAGTACGCTTAGAATTTAATATTCTAATATTTTTGGGGATATTACATACACTTTCATGGAGATACTACTATAAGGAAAATTTTATAGGTAGGACTTTAGTGTCCCAAGTTACATAAAGACCGTTGAACCAAATCAATAAATGTGATAAGTACCAAAGGATGGGTCAACCATTATGGAAATATGAGGTGCCACTAAATTGAATCAATCCTATCCAACCTTTCAAAATGGCTATCAAGTTTTTGGATCTTTTCTAAAGAGAGATAAATGAACTAGATGCAGATACATAATCATTGTAGTCAAATATCTCACCAAATGGGAGGAAGTAAAACTATTCAACACTTGCACAAAATAAGTAGCAGAAAAGTTCATATATGAAAACATCACCACCATATTTGGGTGCCCTTTAACACTAATAAGTAACCAAGTGACATACTTTTTCAATTGAACTATAGATATACGGATAAAGAAATTCCTAATCAATTATAGGAAGCCATCGCCATACCACCCCCAAACAATCGGATCATTCAAATCATTCAACAAAACTTCGCATAAGGGGTTAACAAAAATATTTGATGTCGACTACGACAATTGGGATGACAAAGTACTAGTTGTCCTATGGGCATACAACATTTCTAATAAATGGTCAACATGAAAAACCCCCTTCAAACTCATGTATTTCCAAGAGGTTGTAGTTCTTTCCACTCATAGATGATTCTAGAAAGGGTAACACCTATATTATGCTATGATCTTAATATGAAATGAAGGAAAGGATTCATGAAATAAATAAGCTCGAAGAACAACATCTGGCTACCCTCCACTGCCAAGGAGAATGAAATCAACAAAAAAAAAGGCATGGCATGATAGACATCTAAGGAAAAAAGACATAATAATTAGTGTCTTGGTACTTTTGTATGACTTTAAAGTTAATGGAAAGACAAGGAAGTTGGAAATTGCATGCATAGATCCTTATGTAATTGAGGATGTTAGATTTTTGGCAATAATGCAATTAAGAATACTCCAAGGACAACTTATAGGCAAGGTAATCAATGGAACCTGACAAAAAAAAACCACCCATGGAAATAAAAAGAGAGAGAAAATGAATTCCATTGGTAAAATCTCCTGCACATGCACTAATGGGAAGGGATCTTCCTAAAAATCATTTTGTGGAAGTTAGATTATTTAAAAAAAAAAAGAAAAATCTCAATAAGATAGATGATTATGAAGAATCAAATAAAAAACTATCTTAAGATAATGAAACTATCTTAAGATAATGACTTATTTGACAAATCCTTAACATATTGGAACCACTAATAAGTTTAACTATCCCAAGATCATTGCAACTTATTAGGATCATAAGAAAAATGGATGAAAAACAAAAATATAGCAGTCTAGAGAAATTCATACAATGTGAGGAACTTCTTTAAGAAAAGAAACTATATCAAGAAGTTTATTTAGACAAATGACATCACAAGGAAGAATGGAGGTAGAAAACAACCTAGGGAAAAAATTGATAGACAATATGAGATCGACGGATAAAATATTTTAAACTAAGAAATGTAAGCCGACCAACAATAGAAAATCGATTGAAAAGAGTGAATCAACCAAAGAGAATGAGTGAACCAGGGAGAGACAACCAGTCCCCATAAGACTCCTAAGAACCCTTTCTTTCCTTTCTTGTTGAGTCATATACCTCCACGTTTTTGTCCTTCTCTGTCTACAACCAATAATTTTTTTTATTAACAATGTACAACATTTACTTATTACACTGTTTAACCCTAAGCCATTTATGATATACATATATATGCATTGTTAATCTAGGGGTATTACATGGCCTATGCTCGAATCTTTTTTTCTCAGTTAGTAAATAGGATCCACTCTAATAATATAAAAAACACCCGATATTCCCCTACTTGCACATGGAAACGAGGAATCGACGAGGTGGCTTTAAAGCCTTTTTCCCATGCTGGACAGCAAGGTTATCCACCAGCAACACATCCACTTCTTCCCACCTCAAATTTAAGCATTCCTCATCCAGTATTGCCCTGAATGCCTCAACTGCTTCAGCTGGAATAGCAGATCCATCTCCCAAAGACTGCGAAACGTTTCCTTGCACAGAGGCGGCTATGCCATAAAACCATACTTGCTTCCCATCATATCCCTAATGATCTGATGGTCTCCAGGGGACCGGGCACGAACTTTGGTAACCATACTTGCACAGTTCATCATGTCTAAAGCTCTGCTTATCATTTATTCAAAAGCCAGGGCGTTAAACTTTGAAATTAATATGAACTGAATAACAAAACTAAGAATGAGATGACGAGTTAACTGCAGTGAGAAAATAAACATTGGGGTTCGGCGATCCATGGAACTCTTTGTGCGTGGCTTTTGTGTGCAGTGAATGCAAACGATGTATTGGGTGCATTCAATATGAAAAGTATCAGAAACCCATCCAAAGCCCGAGATGGATAATATGGGTGCTGGATATTCTGGTTTGATATCAACACTCAGACTGTGAAGTTCATCAGGTGAGAGTGGTTTTTTATATATATGCACCTCAAAATTCGAGAAGATATGCACCCTCAGGCAGATACCCAGGTTTGATATACTAATACAAAGAAGATACTGAAGTTAATATCCCCAGTAGTTTAAATGGGTCTATGTTAGTTGACCGTTGCTACATTACCTCTTCTTTGCTTCGTTCGAGTCATTTGTTTCCCGAAAAGTCTGCCAATATTTGGCTATGAAGGAAGATACTTTGTTTTGTGTGGGTGTAGTTATTTTAAACACCAACACTACGTCCTTCAATCTGCTTACAAATTCTAGCATTCTGTTTTCCATGCGCCACGCAACGCTTTGGCTTAGAACTATCACAATCTGTCCACCCTCCGGAGGTGCAGTCTCGCAGAAGAAAAACTGCTTAGACGGCCACGGCCACGCCTTCATCTGCATCACCATTATAATTAAAATTCGAATCACATCTGCAAATTTAGTAAAAGCAAAATGAAGAATCGGCAGAGCACAAGTCTCAATTTTAGCTATTTGAATACCCATCTTAACTGCAGTTAACTTGGAGGGATTCGTGGATTCGTCTTAGCCTGGACGAATCAAAATAAAAATTCAAATCAAAACATAAATTTATTACGTGGAAAGGCGTACACCTATTGACAATAGGCACAATTAATTACCTTTTAATCTAAAATTATAATCTGATGGCTAAAAATTGAAGATGGTGGCATAATCTTATTCGTCCTTCCAAATCAATGAATGTGATTTTTATTTTTTTTTCAAGTAAAAAAGGTAGGTCCTGTTATATTAAAGTTGCAGAATTACATAGTTCTGTTGAACTGCCAACTGTCCCGCTAGTAAAGGAAATCGAGACAGCTGGCCGTTCCATGCCATTTTTCAAACTCAAAATTTCAGGCTGCCATACTGCCCAAAGGAAACCAGGATGCATGGCCACCTTTACACCAAATCTTGTCTTTACTAAGCTACCAATAACATTACTATAAGCTAACTGAGCTATATCTTTGGTTTGCAACAAAAGAAAAAAGTTTCTAACTGTGAGCATGTAAAAAACCTTTTAGTCCGTGTTCTTATCCTCGTCTCCGCTCTTCCCTCGCTTGAATGGAATTGCGTAGACCTGTGCACAAGTAGGGCATTGGCATCTTGGGGATGCACTGGAATAGGCAGCGTAGATCATATCAAGGCGTTGATTTATGCAGATGGCCCTGAATATCTGGTCGTCCACCATGCTGCATATGTAAAAAATTAATTTGAGGTGCTCCGGTTGAAGGAGTGGTGGCTGGTCGGCCTCATCCTTTCATTCTTTTACATTGCCCCCCTGGTGCTCCAGCTGCCTATTTCACTGCACGACTACCTCAGGAGGTTCACCGGTCATGAATTCCTCTTTGTTTTCTTCCATGCCTTTCTGTAATTCTTCCTCCATGAAACAAGCTGTGAATTCCTCAGTTGGAGCATCCCTGGGACTATGCGTTATTCTTGGAGCACGAGTTATTGCATCCTTTACAAAAAAGGCAGGGGGATTCCAATTTTCGGGACTGTGAAGAGAAGATTCTCTGTGTAGCTCTGGATGGATTCATCCAACGCAATCTCTTCAACATATGCCATGGGAAGTGTTCCCATTCTCCGGGACTTCCTGGTTTTCCTTCTGCTAGCTAGAGCCAATGCTTTTTCAAAATTCTTCTGCCGCTTCCGGTGTGAATTGGCTGTGTACCATGCCGCGCCTCTGCGAGGCTGCCCCCTTGCTCTTGGCATGCTTAGAAGAAAAGCTATTGTTGGGATACCGGTGGAAGGGGTGTCTCTATCCCTACTCTTCGAAGGTTCATCCTTCGGCTCTGCAAACTTCAAATGCATCACAAATCCTCCAAGGAAGTTGATAAGGACGAAGGTGATATCTTTGGCCATTAAGGTTGCAGTCTTAATGCGTTGATCGACTGTCCTGCTCGCTCGCTTGAGAGGCCTCATTGTTTGTTGTCCGCTACCTAGGTTCACTCCCATTCATTTATGGCAAGGAGATGGGAGGCGGTGGCCAACATTTATGGCACCACCCGACACTAATCCGCGTGTCCTTCCCTCTCCGCGTGGCACCCCATCCGAGGGATCAATGAATGCGATTTACTCTTCATAACTTTCTTGTATTTTTTAATGCATCTGTTAACCTGTTTACTTTTTAACATTTACCTAATCATATTAAGAAATTACTATAGTAGTATATGATTGCCACGTTTAAATGATTAATCTTTGGGATTACCACGTTTAGATTTGCTAGCTTTCTTCCACTATCCGCGCATTTCATTTTCTGGATGTAGGCACATTTCATTTTCTGGCTGTCCATGCGTTTCATATTGGATCGCCGAAGGTGGAAGACTATAACAATATGGTGGGGGACGGCCATTGTTGTGGGCTCGGGGCAGATCATGAAGCGTTTAGGGTTCCGACCATTAACCTGTGGGAGCAAGCTTTGGTATCGCCTTTCGACGTTCATCAACCACGGTTTTGAGTGGCTGTGCTAGTTATATATCCATCATAAATTCAAATAATTAGCATGTATTCAGTGTTTTACACTGACTAAACTGGGAATCTGCAGGTTATTTCTCTGGACGACTGGAAGGAAAGAATTAGAGACCTCAACAAATCGTTCAGTTAAATCATTTTTTTTCACATTTACAGAGACTATAACAAGGAGGCAGATATGTTATCCATGCAGGTTCTTATAATGCAAGAAGAAAGCTCTTATAATGCAAGAAGGAAAAACAGATTTTCAATCATTGTGAAGGTGGAAATGAGAACCCCACCTTGTTCTTAAACCTCTTCTAGTTGTCTATTGGAGAAAGTTATCTTCTTTTTTTGGTATTTTCTGCTCATTTAGTATTCTTAGCTGATGACACTAGGTAGATTTTCTAGGGTTGTGCTTTTTTAGCATATGACACTAAGCAGATTTCCTCGGGTTGTGTTTTGTTATGGATACTGTTTAGGAATCTAGGGCTTTTATGCCTTTTTTGCTACAGCTTCCTTGCTGGCCTCCATACAGTTTGAGTGGGCCTACTGGTTAAGAACATGTGTTTCCTCTTAGAAGGTCACAGGTTCAAATCCAGAATATAATATAATCTGAAATTTTCTGCTGGTGGAATTGATTAAAAATCAAATCAAATCTTGAATTTAATATAAATTTATTTTAATATCTATATATAAATTCATTTTAAATTTAATATAAATTTATTAAAAATCAAATCAAATTTTGAATTCGATTGAAGTTCATAACCATTGCGTCCAAGGACACGTCTTATGGTCAAGTCCAGCACATTGTGAATGAGATATATAAATCCATATAGAGGACCAAGGCTGTGTGTATATATATATATATATATGCGCGCATGAATTATAAGTACTTGGAAATGAATCCGCTACTCCTTCCATATGGAAATGCATCTGAGCAAGGTCATGGCACTGGATCATCCTTAGATCATCCAGATATTCCTGTAAAGGACAAATTTCGCTGTGCACGTCTAAAGAATAATTAAAATATTAAAAGGTATCGAACTTGTCGAAAGAAAAAATAAACTATACATTGCATTTGCGCGTTTGAATAAGCAAACGTTGCTGTACTTAAAAATATATTTTTTTTTATTTTAACTTTGGTATTAGATATTAATGTTTTATTTAATATTTCTTTCCACTTTCATTTTCACTCCGATATGAAGATGGATATGTTTTACCTACTCTCATTTCATGATGTATATGTTTTACCTAATATCTCCCCCTCCCCACCTTCATTCTCATCATATGTTTTACCTACCCTTACCCTCATCATATGTTTTACTTAATTTCTCCCTCCACTCTCACTCACACCATATGAATAGGGAGGGGGTCCAAGTGGGGGAAGATATAAGGTAAAACAAATGATGAGGATGGGTTCATTACAATCCTCATTCATTTTAGGGTGGGAGAGATATTAAGTAAAAAATATGATGAAGGTGGAGTTGTTGTACCTAATATATTTTACTAAGAAGGCATAGTATTGGATTTCACTAGTAAACAACTTTTTGGGGACACATGGAAAAATCCACCCATAAAAAGGAAATGTTGGCTATTTTGCATGCTATGGATATCGAGTGTCCTTGTTGGCAAATGCTTTCAAATTAAAGTTGATCATTGTAGCCTTAACTATTTTTTGGAACAAAGGATTTCATCCTCTTAGCAAAAAAATTGGTTGACCAAAATGTTCGGCTATGATTATGATACCATTTACAAGAAGAGAAAAGAGAACCTAGCTACGGATGTTCTTTCCAAGAAATATGAAGAAGGTGGGTCCCTCTTTTCACTCTCCTTCATTGTAGCCAATTGGTTAAAGGAAGTTCAGTGTTGACCATGAATGGTTCTAAGGTCCCAAAATTTATATCTTGATCCAACAATTGCAACAAGACACTAATGCATCTTAGGGATACACTTAGCAAAATGAGGAGATTTGCTATAAAAGGCACATATATTTGAGCAAACAATGCCACTTTAAATCCACATTGTTCCTTGAACTTGATGTTTCATCAAGCATAGGGAATTATGTCTTTCAAAAAACATATGACTGGATCAAACATTCCTTTTTCTAAGAAGGAATGAAGTAGGACACATGCATTTTTGAGGCCAAATGTGATACTTTCCAACACAACAAGGGAGAAACAATCAAAACTCTAGGCATACTACAACCTATCACTATTCCACCTACTATATGGATCAATATCTCTATGAACTTCGTTGTTAGATTACCCAAATATGGCAATAAATCAGTAATCATGGTTTTGCTTGATCACTTTTTCAAATATACTCATTTATATACCCTCTAACACCCATTTAAATCATCTGCAATGGCTCATGTTTTGATGGAAAATATATTCAAACTACATGGAATACCCCAATATATAGTCTCTGACTATGATCCAACTTTCACAAGAAACTTTTGGCAAGAATTGTTCAGGCTCCAGGGCACCCAATTGCATTTGAGTACTGCCTATCATGCTGAGACTAATGGTCAAATTGAAGCCATCAACAAGTTATTAGAATCATATTTGTAGTGCTTCCCATCCGAATGACAACATCAATGGGTTCAATGGTTAAAACTTGTTGAATGGTGGTACAATACATCTTACCATGGTGCTACTCGCATGACTCCCTTTGAGGCGGTGTATGGTCAAAATAATCCATATGTATTATCTTACCTTCCTAGTGTCTTCAAGGTCCAAGAAGTGGATAGAAGCCTTGCAATTTGAGCTGAAATTCTATGCACCCGCAAAGAGAATTTGGTCATGGCTTGGAATAGAATGAAGAAAAACGCTATTTAGTATCATTTGAAACACCATTTTGCTGAAGGGAATTAAGGGTTTCTTCAGCTACAACCATATAATTAAACTTCCCTAAAACAAGATCATTGATAGAAACTTGCTCCAAATTTTTATGGTCCTTATACAATCCTCAAGTGTGTAGAGCCCATGGACTACAAATTATCCCTTCTAAGTCACTCTAAGCTCCATCGAGTTTTTCATATTTGTCGCTTAAATAAAAATATTATAACCAAGTGTTAGATTCAATCTAGTCTCCCTGAATTGGATGAAGAAGGTTCCATTTGGTTGCATCCACAAGAAGTCCTAACCCAATGTAAGTGCCATCTCGTGCACATTTTTTTAATTTTTAATACAATGGAAGGATACATAACCCGTGGATGCCACGTGGGAGTCAGCCACCATTCTATAGTAATTCCCACATCTGAAACCTTGAGGATAATATTGTTCTTTAAAGGAGAGGGCATGTTAGAGTCCTAACGTGCATAACCCCTCAAGTAGATAGAATAATATGTTTTGATATGTAATAAAGGCTATCATTAGTAAATAAGACCTATATAATAATGAGAACACGTATAATGTAAGAATACTTACAAGAAGGTTCCACCTCTGGAAAGTTATTCCTCTTGAATGTTCTCAAGAAGATAGAAACAATATATATAGGATTATAAGAAAAGTGAAAACTTTTCTTGTTGAATCATTTGTACTTGAGCTCTTTTCTTTTGGAGGTTTCCACCTTTAAGAGGAAAATGAACATTATTCTAAGAATAATATAGGTATCATATTTTGAATCTATATTGTCAATGTGTTAACTATTTTTCTCTTTTTGTTACTTATTTTGGTAATGATTGTGTTACTGCTTCACATAGATACCTCAAAACCTTGGGAGGTAAGACTGTCTCTATCAATGTAGAGGTAGTTGATGCTCCCCATGATTACAACTTGTTATTAGGAAGAAGTTGGTTTTATGCCATGATCGTCATTGCTTCATCGGTGTTTTGATGTGTATAATTCCCTCATCAAGGTAAAGTTGTCACTATCGACCAGTTAGATTACTCTACACCAGACGCTTGCACTCCCGCCACCAACAATATTCCTTTCTTGGGAGATACTGAGATCACTTATGAATGTGTTGGTGTAGGTATTTTAAAATATTCTTCCCTTATGGGTACTTTCCCTGCACCACTTCTGTAAGGTAGCTAGAGAGATAGTGGGGGGGGCCAGAGGGCCCATAGTGATAATAGTGGAGGTCATTCAATGTAAGGTGGACTAGGTCCACTATATTATTAAATAAGGCCCACTAT
>JZKD02S2282859.1:552287-576862 GCA_000966675.3 Picea glauca | reverse complement strand
CATAAGGATTAATATATGGTGTTACCCTACCTCAAGGGTTTTCTCTATTTCTTGTGTTCATGTTATGGTGAATGGTTTATGGTTTATTCTTGGTATTATTGAAGTATATTTGCAGGTCTGATATAGGTACTTAACAACTTCCTCCCACCACACAACATATTTCCACAATCAAAATGATTTCGACTATGGCCTATCAGTCTTTAGAATCATTTGATCCTTGGGTTGTGCGTAGTCCATTAGAATTTAATGCACTAGGTGACACTATTTCAGTTAGTCCAGCTGAGGCTTCATATGATGCTATCCAATCTGCCTATCCTTCCTTGGATGACCAACATCTATTGGATTCCACCACGTATTTGTTTCCATCTTGGTTGAATTCTTTATCCTTTTCTTTTGACTAGATTTCACATATTTTTCCATCAGACAAATCCATTATGGAAATGCTTAGTATCGACGAGGTACCTTAGGATGAAAACCATCATCAATCATATTTTCTTCCTAGTCTAGATGAAATTCAAGAATATATACACTCTATCTCCCCCCCCCCGATGTTGTTGATTCTCCCCAATCTCCTATACTGACCTAGGATACTATTTTCGAAGGGAATTTAGGCAGCATCTCTTCTACCGTTGCTATTGATATCTCTATCAAAGAAGGCATCGTGGAAGATGTTCATCTTGGTGCTAATTGTTCGCTCGAGGAAGTGGCATATTACACCACATTATTTAAAGAGTTATGCGATCTCTTCGCTTGGAGCTACGAGGAAATGCCAGGGATCGATCCTTCAATTGTTGTGCATGAAATAAAAACTTACCCAAGCATTAAACCTCTGTGACAAAAAATTCACCCATTTCATCCTAAGAAAACCGTGGCCATAAAGGCAGAAGTTGAAAAACTGTTAAAATATGGCTTTATCTATCATTTCCCCTTGACGTAATGGGTTTATAACATTGTTTCGATTGCTTAAAAACAAGGAACCATTTGTGTCTGCATCGATTATAGGGATCTCAACAAGGCCTGTCCAAAAGATAATTACCCCACACCCTTCATCGACCAAATCATTGATAATTGGACTGGTAGCGTTATTTTATCTTTCATGGATGGATTTTCAGGGTATAACCAAATTGAAATTCTACCTGTTGATCAACATAAGATAGCCTTCATCTTCCCGTGGGGAACATTCGCTTATCAGAAACTACCTTTTGGTCACAAAAATGTTGATGTTACATTCTAGCGGGCCATGTCGTGTGCTTTCCACAATATCAAACATATTGCAGAACCCTATATTGATGATTTACCTTCCCATTCATATAATTGACCAGACAATATTGGTCATTTACAGGCCATTTTTCTTCGATGTCGGTTCTACTATATCCGTTTGAACCCCCACAAATGCATCTTCGTTGTCAAATCAGGTCGACTCCTTGGTTTCATTTTCTCCAAAGATGGGATTAGGGTGGATCCCTTAAAAATCAAAGGTATTATTGCTTTACCTCCTCCCAACAATGTGACCCAACTACAAAGTTTGCAAGGGAAAGCGATCTTTCTTCGCCATTTTATATGTAATTACGCTGAGCTTACTAAATTATTTATGTGATTGTTGTATAAATACACTCCTTTCATCTTGTATGGCACTGCTCAACAATCTTTCGATGCTCTTAAGCATGCTTTGACCCATACACCTCTTTTTCATCCTCTAAATTATGCACAAGACTATGGTGATAGTTCAAGAGGACCCTAACGGTGATGAACATGTGATCTACTATCTCAGAAAGACTTTATCTGGTCCCAAGCTCCTTTATTCACATGTTGAAAAGTTGGCTCTGGTAGCCATCATTGTTGTCTAGAGATTTTGTCATTACATATTGTTACTCACTACCATGGTCGTTGCGAACTCGAACCCCATGTATCATGTTCTGACACATCAAATCCTTGGGAGAAAATATTCCAAATGGATCGTTATTCTCCAGGAATTCGATCTCAAGTTTGTCAAATAAAAATCTAAAAAGACCTTGGTTTTTGCAGAACTTATCTGTGATCTTCCCCATGTTGATGAAGACATTGAGCCCAATGACTCTCTTCCCGATGAATCTTTGTTCGTCATTATCAAGTTCGACCCTTGGTACAGAGATATTATTATCTATCTTCAAACCCAATGTTTTCAACTCGATATCTCCTTTGAAGAACGTCATCATATTCGCCACCATTCCAAACGCTACCTTCTCATCGGTGACACTTTGTATCATCGTGGTATTGACACTATCTTATGACGTTGTTTAACTCATGATGAGGCTGAACATGTTTTGAATGATTGCCACCTTGGAGCATGTAGGGGCCACCTTTCTAGGATGGATACAACTCAAAAACTCTTACGTGTCGGTTACTTTTGGCCCTCCATCTTCAAAAATTGTATTGAGGCTGTCAAAAGATGCGCACCCTGCCAAGTTTTTCATAAAAAGGCATGCACTCACCCCACTTTGTTTCATCCTATTTTATCCATCGTCCCCTTTTCCAAATGGGGCATTGAATTTATGCAATGTAAGCCTACCTCAGATGGGAGGCACAATTATATCATCGTTTACGTTGATTATTTCACAAAATGGGTTGAGGCTATGCCTTCTTTTCTTAACTATGGTCGTACTACAACTATCTTCATCTTTAACCACATCATCACTCACTTTGGTGTCCACAAGCCATTGTCATTGATCATGGTTCATGTTTTCAAAACCAGATGATGAGTGAGTTACATGCCAAGTTGGTTTTTCTTCATAAAATCCCATCCTCCTAATATCCTCAAGAAAACATACAAGTTGAAGCTATCAACAAATTCCTTAAAACCATGATCCAATGCATGTAGGGGAAAACAAAAATTCTTGGCATTTGCAACTCTTCTCCACCCTCTGGGCTTACCGTACCTTAGTGAAAACTGCAACTGGATTCACTCCATTCCAGTTGGTATATGGAATCAAAGCAGTATTACCAATCGACTGTGAAATTCCTTCATTGAAACTCATAGTAGAAGTCCTGCCTCACACCTCTCCTAAAGAGGAACGATTCCTATATCTAACTAAGTTGGACGACACACGTTGGGATGTTGATCTCGTTAACGGGACGTATCAAAAAAGAATGAAGAGTCAATATGAAAAATCTTTTCAACCTTGTACTTTGATAGAAGGAGACCTAGCCCTCGTTTATGACAAGGCTCCTGATAATCTAGGTACAGGAAAGTTAGAACCTCTGTGGCATGGACCCTACATCGTAAAACATGTATTACATAGAGGTTCCTACGAGCTAGATGACTATGATGGAATATCTCTCAGTGAACCCTGGAATGGGCTTTACCTTAATAATTACTATGCATAGAACATCTAGCATGTGTTCTTTGTACACTACTATACTATAGCTTTGATTTGGTGTGTCTTTTTTTCTTACGTGTACGAGTTTTTTTTAGCCACTTATACCTTGTCTTGTGATTGCATGTGCAAATGACATATGCCTTTCTTATATTTACTAGGTTTGCAGATGACGTTAGTCGACACACCGAGAACATTGCTTCTGCAGCTTGGGTCATTTACCACTCTGATGAGTTGGTGAGTTCAAGAGGTGTTTTCCTAGAATTGAAAAACAATAAAATGGCAGAATATCATGTTTTCATTGGAATTTGAACTGAGGCCTCCTCCCTAGGTATATCTCATATAATCATTAAATTAGACTCTCAACTCGTGGTTTGCAAGCTTAATAGAGTCTATGCCATTCGCAACCCTATCCTATTGCATCTCCACCTATGAGTTCGTCGTCTTTGAAGAATGTTTGAATTTACAGAATACAGACACATACCAAAAGAACTCAACACAACTTCAGATTCACTACCAAATTATATTTTGGATCGATATCTTGCGCATAGATAAAATTTTAGAAAGAAAATGAATTACATGTACTTTAAAAACATTACACAAGATCATTTGTAACATCATTGGCACCACAAAAATCATATATATAATTACGTGATAGAAAAATTTTGATTACATCAAAAAGTACATAGAAGGGAAAAATTTGGGCCCTCATGCCCACGATATCATCATGAAAAGAATACAACATATAGAGGATCCTAGTCCTCCCACACCATGTTGTGCTATGAGAAGCACACCACTACATGGGCCACTCGTCGAGGCAAGTGGTTCAAACTTTCAGGAACCCCTATTGTATGCCTCTGTAGATGTAGAGGTATAGCTCGCCTCCTAATAGGCGGGACACCCATAGTGAGACCTCAGAGGTTCCTCTCAACCTCTCGAAGACCTCACACCACCACCTCCTACTCTGCGGCTATCTGCACATCTCTGTGATGCCCTAGTGTCGGTATCTCTTTCGGACATGATGCACCTCTATTTGCATGATGAAATAATACATCTGTCAAAATCCCTCTTTGTACACATAAAAATAATATAATTTTCAAAATCAAAAAACACATGACAAGGTTTTGGTTTCGTACCTGACGCATCCCAGTCAATACCCTCTGGAAGTACTAAGTCCAGGCTACCCCTGAAATCCACTTTGGCATATGGAAGGTCCTCAATGGTGATCATCTTCCTTCTCCACTAAGCGAAGAAGTTGGCCGTGAACTTGAACTCCGAGTTGGTCCCCAATCTTGCAGACAAACTTGTCCACCTTTCCATACGTTGTTCAGCCACCGGTCGTGCCATCAGTGCAGTCTACAACTACATCTGAGGTATTCACTCCAAAAATAACAAAACCAAGAAGGAACCATAACTGAATTGTTTATGTTTCCCAGTCCTGCACTTCATGATTTGATCCTGCACATTGTGGAGGAATCCTACACTCCATTTGAATAATATCGGCTCCGTGCATTGTAGAGCATAATAAATTTTGGATTTTTAGGTCAAATGCACACTCATGCTACCTGACAGGTTGGTTATGGAAAAAAAAATAGATCGTAGTGTCAAATCTCGAATGTTCTTTATCACGATTCATCGTCTGACCAATAGTGACCCTAGAATACAATGATCAACCATGTACACCTTGGCAGGCTAAGGGGTTTCCCATTGCCTGGACAAAGCGATAGGAGCCCCTCTTCTTGAAAGGCCAGTCAAAAATTATACGTTATCCATCTTGATTTTGAGCATTCATGGCCCAATACGGAATGTCGGTTCGACATCATCTCATAGTCCAATTAGATACTCAAGTAGTAAGACTTCCTTTTTCATCTTTTTCAATTTTAAATACTTGAGTAGGCCACAATTCCTCAAAGTGGCCCTTGTTTGGGGGTTTTGCAACACAGTTATATCATCGAGCTCATGCTCACGTTCTTTCCATTCGATCATGGTTTTTATCTGTGTAAAATACAAGAACATACATTTAAAATCCATTAATCATCCTCTCATAGAAAAAATTTGGGTACTTTTAGCATAAATGGCAACATGATTTTCAGTCTTGTGCCGACGCTCCCCTAAACTCATCCACAAGCTGCTTGTGCTCCCCTGACACACACACTAGGGCATCGAAAACATGATTAGTGCTCCCCTCAACCCTTTGAGGGAGCGTCGATCTGGTTCGGTGCCTAGGGCTTCCCAGGGAGCCCAGGACAAGACTAAAAACTACCTAAAATGCAATTCTAAACCGTGAGAAATGACTAGAATGGGTTAGTGACCAACCTGATCCGAAAAGATGTGAAAACAATCAATCGCAACTCTCGTGCCAACAAATTCAAAATATCCCTTCGAAGTCAAAAATACCAATGTTAGAAGATATTGGTAAAAATGAAATGGTAAATAAGATTTTTAGCCCTATTTCACTATTATAGGGTTAATTTTTTCTAATCTATAGTTTCTCTTGGGGTTTAAAATCTTTTTTGGAGACATCACTAATACCCTGGATGCATATTTGTCTTCACTTACAAGTTTCGAAGCAATATCTTTTCGTTTAACATTTTAACACTCACGAGCACAGTCTTTGTTCTTTCCCATGCTCCAATTTTTTTTTGAATGTAACCGAGTAGACTTTTATTTCTTTTTCATACTGGTGAAGGTTACACGAAAAATAATCCCTTGGAGTCTCCTTTAAGCTCTTTTCAGTCTCTCTAAACATGAAAAGATTGTCGAGTGATATTGCTTCCTTTCACACTCATTTAAAAGGTTTTGAAAGGGCGTCTCCCAAGTAGCAGTTTATCTCTTTTTCAGACTTCGGAGACTAATATTACGGAAAATGACAACCCTAGAGTCATCTTTAAGTTCTTTTCAAACTCTCTAAACATGAAAAAACACTGAGTTTTCCTTCTTTGGACTCGTTAAAAATCACACATTGAAGGTCCCATATGGGACCGAACCCTTACTTCTTCCAGCTCGTTAAACAAAGGAAGAGGAACTTACCAAATGTGAGTTATATCGAGCATGTGTTATCCTCCTCGAGATCTTAAAAAAAAAGAGATACTCATCTATCTGGATGGGGGAAAAAATCTAAGGAAGTAATCCAAGCCATTTTTTAGAATCATCACAAGTCACTCTTGCAGTCTCCCTTGAACACGACACATTGTCTTTACATACATTTTAAACCGATGAACCTCTACATTGAAACAATCCTATGATTTTCTTTACACTTTTGGGTCACCCGATGAAAGTCAGTGTATCCACTACATCATGTTTTGGTCCATGTTAATTTTCTTTATTTGTGCCTCACTGTTCAAGGGATGTATCCACCTTGAGAGTCAACCATCACAAATTTCCAGTTTCAATACCAATTTTAGTCCATACTCATTTGATTCACCACCTTACATCTCTAAGTTAGTTTCATGTCGTTGATGAGGGATACATCAAGGCCCTCCAACAAGTCTTTTCCTATTGACTTCAACACATTATCTGGGAAATTTGACTTAGAAACCATTTAGTACCTTGGGACCCGCATGCCTCAATGGTAGGCCTTCTCGCCTCTGACAACAAGTTTACATCATTGAACTATAATCAAATGATTCCAAAAATGTTCGACTTCAACTCATCTATTCACATTCGTTTGATTGTACTAGGGTACCTTGGGAATCATTGACATCACTGGTGATTTCCCTCTCACTCGTTAACGGTTTACCTCAATGATCGGTAATCAAGTGGTTTCTACCATGCTCGACATCAAAACATCTATTCACATGGCTATATTTGTACCACATCGGGATTGGGACAAAGACCCTGGGTTGAGTGTTCACTCTGATATATGCTTTACCCAGGCTGCGAAAGGAGATCATTTGAGCATGTTGATATATATATTGTCAGATAGATCCACTTTGTATTGGTATGTACCTATGTTCTGTCATCTTGTATATTCATTGTGTATTGTGCGTGGCTATGATCAGTTCATGTCATGGAAGTATAGATCCACATTGTATCTGTGGTGGATATGCCCTTAAGTCAATATGATTATGGATCCCCAGTGTATTTGATAGCGACCATACCTTAAATTCTTTTATCACTCAAGCATAGGTATGCTTGCCTTGGGTTTGAAACATATCATAACATTTTTTTTATGGTTGTTTGCAGCTTCTACCAGTTTCTTCGACTTCGTACCCTTGTTTCAAAAGTCTACAAAGCACTTCAATCATTAGTTTTCGTCTTCTGACCTCTCACTTTGGGGGGGAATCTGTTACACATCAAAATTCCTCACTTCGATAATGTCTCATTATCATTGTTGCAAGTGTCACACTTTTGTCGCAAGTGTCACAAAATTCATATTTTTTCTCACATGTGTCGCATTGTAGACGACATGATAAGAACACTTGGGACATCCTCTAAGACTTGTTAGAAGAGTAAAACATGTCATTTGGAAAAGTTTACAAGATTTTACCTTGAAGAAGAATCATCCTAAAAAGTATTTTTGGAGATTAGTGCTCCCCTACCCACTTGAAGGGAGCACTAGAGCTCCTTGTCCTCTTAGTAGGGAGCATTATAGCGCTCTGTAGCCAACTTTGAGGGAGCGTCAATATGTTGAGAGAATCTTGGGGAAGAATCCTCCTTATATATAAGGAAAGATAAGAATTATCTGAGTCGGTTTGGCTTGAATCCAAGTTAAAGGATGGAACTAAGGGAAATCCCACAACTAATGGAGTCATATCCTAAACTTATCCCAAGAATAGCTAAGGTGGTTGAGCCTCTCAATGCATATATAAGGAGGCATTCTCATGGTGAAAGGGGGAGATATATCAGTGAAAAGTATTGTCATTATGATCATGGATCTTTTGAGAAAGGGGTTGGATAAGGAGGACTTGGTGAGGCTATTGCATCTACATCTACAGTTTCTAAGCACCTTGTTATGTTCTCATTCATATATATTCTTGGGATGTTTCCTTCAGGTTTGTGTACATTTGAATGCGCTCGTCCTTCAAGTAAATATAGTATTCATTTTATTTTTTGTCTATTGAATTGTAGAACTCATTAAAGGGCTTTAATATCAAGTTCAACCTGGACCGAGCAAGGACAAACTTCAGAAAAAGGTACTCATGCTTTCTTCCTCTTTTCCCTTGACTAGTTTAACTACATTTAAAGTAATGTCAGTGATCAATGTTAGAATTTTTCTATCTTGGTCATAGGGGTCTAAGATCCAAGAGTATATTCACTTGTCCGTAGGGGAATTTTCCTAAAACAAATAGAAAACAAGAAATTTCCCAACTCAATGAGATAAATAAGGATGTTTTGGAAATATACTTGGTAAATCCACTAAGTCTTTCCATTGTGACTAATGCCTAAAATAAAAGAATTCACAACAATTTGGAACGAGAGGTTTCTGAAAGGATTTGTGATGGATAATTACAAGTTGAAAGAATAAGTTGGAGAACATTGAAGAACTGTCCAAAATTTATAATTTGTGGACTTCCTACAGAGAGAGTTTAGTTGCAAAAATGTCTCCCTAATTTTGTATGTAGAAATTGTCTACTCGTAAATTGAAATGTAAAGGAAGTCCAAAATGTATAAAAGGATAAAATGTGTGGAAGGAAACATTGGAACTGTAACACTAGCAGTTATAGACGTTGAAGAGCCTCTCTTGTTTTATAAAAGAGAGTGATTGTAATAGACTAAAGAAATTTTTTCTTGATATTCCATTGTAATTATCTTATTGCATGAATAAAGGAAAGAAGGATCATTTTGAGTCATGAATGGTATTTAGTTGTGATATAATATTCTCATTCATTTCCAATTGATTCTAGTTGGTTAGATGTATGCTAATGCAAATTTTTTATGTTTATTATTCAATTAAACCAATTCGTTCATGGTTGCAATAAGATACATTGGTGATGTATTAGGATTAGTAGATAATTCATTATTTTTTTAACATATTGTTGACAATGATAAATCCTTCTAATGTTTAGCAATATAATTTAATGTTATATCTGACTCTTTTTTATTAACTCTTGATCAATAAAAATTTGATTGAGAGATATTTTAAGTAGCATAGGTTTTTGTTTTCATCAATTACATTTAGAAATATATTAAATGTTATAATATATTTGATTTCCTTCTTTGTTATTAAAAATATTAGTGGCAACAAATCTCACATGGGTTTTAGAGTTTTCCATACCAAATGAGAGTGATTCTAATTGAGACTTATCATCATGCATTCTTCCTTACTGATTGACATAGGCCATTTCTTCATGTTAAAAAAATTGTGACTACAAGGATGGCCATAAAAATGAATGACTGATAAAAAAAAATTATAATCCTAACCTTAGTTGTTCTACTCCTCTGAATCATATCTCTCAGTGCCGTATATAGACCCTAAACCCACATCTGAATGTAGTTTCCACCCCTTCTCAATTCTCCAATTTTTGGAGTGCATCCCAACCCAATCCTGAAGTCGTGATTTCTCCCATGATATAACTTGTTGAAATTGTTTTATTGGACAAATTCTCCCATGGATTGACCCAAGGTTTCAGTAGACAAACTAGGAAATAATATGTCGAATATCCTCTTCCTAGAATGCACATAAAACCTAAACTCGAAATACCAATCGACCCCAACTTTCCAACCAATAGAGTAATCCCAACAACTACAACCCCTAATTACAACATTTCCAATATATTCAAGGGAATCTCTCATCCTTTTGAGTTAAGTTTCGAAGAGTTTTTATCTATTGTTGTTGGTGGACCACAAATTCCCCCTAATTCACCTCCAATTAATCCTACAGATTCATCTGAGGAATATTTTTCAAAAGAATATCCTTTAGAAAACCCTTTAGACTATAGTCCCATCAGAGATATGGCCAACACTAATTCTAACCCAGCATGTCTTTCCTAGGATGTAGTTTTTTTTATAGGGTATCCACATCATTTACCTAAGCATCCTGAAAATTTTCTTCCAGATTTTGATTCTGATAAGAAATATTCTATGCATGATCATATTTATAAATTAATTATTTCATTAAGATTAATAAATTTTCAACATGAGGATGTGGTATGCAAGTTATTCCCTTACACTTTTAACGGAAAATCTTTGACTTAGTACTTTTCTCTTAGAAAAGGATCAATCACAGATTGGAATTAGTTTGAAACTTCTTTCTCAAACAAATTTGGAGATGAAAAAATACCAACAACTTTGGTTTTATAGATATCCAAAATTAAAATGGATCCTAAAGAGAAAGTCGTAGATTTTAATGAAAGATATATATCACTGATAAATAAAATTATACATAGTTCTAATCTCTAAGCATCCAAATGGTCATAATGTCCATTTCAGTAGGTTCCATTCGTCCAAATATCTTGTCATCAATTATGCTTCTTTTTCCATTTTTCATCCTATGTATTTTATGGATACCACTTTATATAGTCTACTACATCTTAATAAAAATGATAACCGTTGTTCAAATGATATAGTGGAACTAAGAAAACAAGGACTCACCATGTCAAGAATTTTTTGTATCTCAATTAAGGAGACTAGACAAAACAAGTAATGAAGTAAGACATGAGAGAAATGGCTTGAGACTTTTAACAAATTGAAATGTGTTAGCTATATTTGTGGTGTCAGGGCACAAGGGTACACAGGTTTGCAGGTTGCTCAAGGAGCGCCCAAGAGTAGCGCATAAAAGGAAGTCCTTTTAGAATTAAAATCAAGCGAGCGGGCACTTCATGCTTCAGCTGAAAGAATTCAGCGACAGAGCCGAACAACGATTGATGGGTAATTGCAGAATAGCCGAGCCGTGTCAAGAATAGCGCTTAAAGTTTGAAGGAGGACAACGGTTGGAATTCTTCAGGAGGCACTCGCAAAGTTATGAGGGCCATTGATCGCGATCGGTACAAGCGCAACAGTTATTTCGCGAGTTCGGGGTTCGTGAGTTTGAAGGGTGAACCATATCCCTTTGGTTGCGCGAAACTCCGAGCTGCGAAAGGTGCCCAGAGAAGGTCAACCTTCGCTAACCATCACGTCTCGGGACTTCGTGAAAGGGGAGCACAAAGGCTCTAGCCTCCAACTCGCGAGATTGCGAGTTGCAAGAGCCTTTGAGGTTGGGCCCACGGTCTTGGCACCCGATCACAGAGGAGCATGCCCGAGGAAAGGTGCCAGCATGCGCAATGTGATAAGGCAGGGCCCCCAACGCGGATGAGATAATCTAGGTCATCCCATCTACAGAGGGACACCTGGCGCATGATTAAACTGCCTCGAAGTTTCGCCCATCACAACTCCAACACGCAAAGAACAGTTCCTTTATATTCCGATGCGCGAAGTACCGAGAGGGTCCCGGACCAAGTTCCACGGTACCATTGGGAGAATTAGGAGCCGTCCGATCTCAAGGATGTGTGGCGGCCGATCGATCTGCCTCGGCACATCGCCTGTCGCGACTTCAAAGCACAATGAACAACTCCATTACTTTGTGATGCGCGAGGTGGCGAGAGCATTCAGCGGCACGGGCCAAAACGAATATGGACCGTCCAAATATCATTGGGACGGGTGTCGAGCCTATCGGCATATCGCAGATCGGGGTTTCGGAGAACAGGGAGTGAGAGTTTCGTATTGCAGAATCGCGATATGTGATTTCCCGATGAAGACGAAGGTGGTCCCTAGAAGAGCCAGCGAGAAGGCCAAGGTCAGGCGTTGAAGGCTGTGAAGGGATTGGAAAGGACCTATGGATCGGGTTGTTGTAGCAGTGATTCCCGAGGGATTCCAAGGGGCCACTTCGGCTCAGAAGAGGGTAGGTGAAGCCTCGCGTCACCCATTTACTGCATATTATGGGTGTCTTGGCTGGAGTTTACTCAGGAGGGTCCCTTGTACCGTTTCCTTTCAGAAAAGTCACACCGAGTCTCCAACTCGCCAGAAGAACCTGCACACGCCAATTCAACATTAACAAGGGCTCAGCTACCCCCTGGCGTGAGCCATGCTGAATTTAAGAGGTGTATGACAGGGGAGTAGAGGACAGATTTGATTGAGGAGACGACCCCCATTGGAATCCTTGAGAGGTTGTTGCTAGGCGGATTTTTGGCTGAAGTATATAAACTCGGCCTTTGTATTTTGTAAGGGATCGATGGTTGAGCAGATCTCCTAGTTGTAAAGTTTTAACGAAGTACTGTAAATCTGATATGTATGGACTTTTGAGACTTCTTGCCTTATGAATGCCAGTTTCTTCCATGTCTTTGTTTACACTGTGTTAGAGCAGCTCAGAATTGGCAGATCCAGTCGAGTTGTAGCTATTATAGGATGATGTTGTAATGGATCACTGTAATGGTTACAGAGTCTCTA
Organism: Picea glauca; assembly: GCA_000966675.3. Classification (NCBI taxonomy): domain Eukaryota; kingdom Viridiplantae; phylum Streptophyta; class Pinopsida; order Pinales; family Pinaceae; genus Picea; species Picea glauca. Next base: position 564,146 of record JZKD02S2282859.1, on the reverse strand, counting down.
ATCGGTTCTTGTGTTTTCCTTAACGCTGAATAGCTTCAAATTGGAGGATCCAGTCAAGTCTTCTCTTCAGTTTATTGAAGCTCTGAACCAGGAGGATCTTGCATTCAGAGTTTTTCCCCTACAAACCGCTATAGGCCTATTGTCCAGAGTTATTTTTTCACCTTTCTCACTAAGTCTTCCATCTATTCATATTCTAATCAACCTGCTGGCTGAAGTTAGGATTCCAGACCTCCTTTGTTCTTTACGTACCAGATCCAGTCCCCGATTTAGAGTGATGTTTCCTCAAGTTTCTCTCCTTTTGATCATCTATTAAACAAACCGTGACATCAAACTGATGGGTGTCGGGCTCTGCTCCTGCAAGCAATCCAGGAGTGACTTCTAACGCTAACAAAATGCATAGAATAAGTTTGTGTCCTCATTATTGGAGTAGAGTAATTAATCGCCTTAGGAAATTAATCCTTCCTCCATACAAGAGTTGAATAAGATAAATCACAAGTTACTAGGTGATAATAATCACCATAAGTGATTAATCCCTCTATCCAGATTTAGATAAACCCGTCCAAAGTTTTCTTAAAGTTAGGTGATATTGTTATTTTCTAGTCAGTTTGAAACAATTATTTGTCCTATGAAATGTTGTTTTTCCTCACCATGATTTGTAGAGGGCCTTTGCTTGTTAGTATTAATGTAGATTTTGGAATTCAGAAAAATGGTAGAAAATGGAAAACCTGACACCTACACTATGTTGAAGTTAGTGCTATAGACATACAAAATGATGTATATATATCCCTATTCTATTGATGTTTATGTTTGAATCCCTCTTTATATCCATTTTGTGCTATAAACATACAAAATGATACTTCATAATTTAACTATGCTCAAACCCTTTAAAGAATTTTATCAATAAGAAAACACACACGTTCAGAGGACCACGAACGCATTCTTAAGACCATGCACGCATTCTTAAAAATGTTCATGCGTTCCTACCACTAAACCTACGTGGAAATCAAAGTGGAGGTTTGGCCACATCCAAACCTATAGGTATAGGAACGGGTACGCGTTCCTAAGAATGTGCACGTGTTCCTACGAGTTCTCATTCTTACTCTTTCCCTTTCCACTTTTTCGGCCACAAATTTCTTGCAGTCATACAATAACAACAAACGAATATGCAATATCCTTGTAGGAGGAAGCATTTATAAGAAATATTGCTCAATTGAAATGTTGTAAAATTAGTCACCAAACTAAGTTAAAATTGGAACAATTTATCCTTGGATATACATTATAAAGGTCAAAGTCTAGATCAAACATTTAAAGATGAACTAAATTGTACTAAAAATAGGCTAAGAGGACAATTTCACCAGAAAGACAAGGGAAGTTCAATGAGAATTCATTGGTAATGGCATTTTTCATCAGAATCTAGTGATGTAAATTTAGGCCAAATCTTAATTTTCTATTGTTTAAATTGCATTTATGAATGCATATATAGATTCAACATCATTAGAAAAAAATCTTCAGAAAAACCCATGAGTTACAAAGTTAACCAATCAAATCCAAAAAATTTCACAAAATTTCGAGCAAAATTAAATGGATATCTACTTCAAGAAAAATTAAATGGATATCTACTTCAAAAACATCAAATATGAAAAATAGCGGAAAACAACATTCGATTTCAATCTCAAATAAATGGACATGGCTTATTTATTACCAAAGTTATTTCATGGTGAAAGCCTATATGCTTGTGCAGGGGACCCTCATTGGCAGTGTAGAATTTTTCCTCCACCTTAGTTCTCGGAGAAAAACACACATATGGTTGTTCTTCCCATCCAAACATTTCCACAAATGAGTTGAAAATGATGACCAATTTGATAGGGAACCCTGTGAAGAGTAGAGCATTGTGTTCTAGGACCCGTTGTTCTATCCATTCTCTCTTGTTGTCTATGGTCTTCATTATATCTGCAATCCCTCCTTTGGGATCATCAGAATTAAAGTATTGGTATGCAAGGAGAAGAACCTTGGGAAATAGTTTATTTTCATCTGATATTCCTCCTATCATCTTCTGCTCTAGTATTCTTCCTTCTAATAAACTGCACATGATTTCTGATGATCCACTCTCACTATCTATGTATTACAACAACCCAACTGAATACAAATGCAAAACAAAAACATAAGACATGGGATAGAAAAATGCAGAGCCAGAGGGAAGCTTAGGCTCAATTTGTAGAATAATTAAGAAATACAATCACGAAGCTTTGTACAAAATGGAGATTATCAAGATAGTGTTTTAACAACGATAGACAAGAATAATATAAGGTTTTGGATGACATGGATATTATCAATATATTATTTGGCAATGAGAGATTAAAAGATAAGGTTTTGTATGACACTAGATCATTGGTGGCCAATATCCATCCTGCTACGCAACATTTAATTTTGCGGCAGGTGGATTATCGGCCGATAATCTACTTGTCCAAGCATTCAATGTTGCATATCAGGATAGATATTGCTTGCCTAGATCATCAACATATTCCCAAATCCCTATAAAGAGCAATTTTTTTGTGCGCATATTTGAGATAAATAACAAAGAAATACATAGTTTTAAGTGTAAAAAACTTTTTGAATCTTACCAATTATATAAAATGCCAACTATAAAATGTTTGGAGAATTTTTTTTAAAAACATGTTGTTACGTATTTATCATGAAAATAATTATTAAATATTTATATTAAACATGCAATGGCAAACAAATATCTTCAAGTAACAATATAAAATTCTATTTCAATCAATCGTTCCATGCAATCACAAATAATTTGAAATGCAAACACATTACGCATCAAACTGACTATTAACCAACTAAATTTGTTCAAATATTTGTTATAATTAACTTTCCATGTCCTCTGTCACAAGATGAATAAAACATAATACAATTAGTGAAATAAATATAACAAAAAGATACAACAACAGTATAAATGATGAAATAAAACATGTACATATCACTCTTCACTGTCATCACCCTGATTATGTTCCTCACTTGGCATGATAACACTGTTTCTCTCAAAAATATGTTTTTATCTAGGGCCGTGTCTTAATACGAACCACTAATCCCTATCCATCACATCTGGGTAAAAAAACACTTGGTTGTAGTGTTTTGGGAAAACATAAGGCTTCTTAGCTTCATCCCACGTCTTTCTAGAGTTGATACATATTAGGCCACTATTGCAATCTTCCGTTACATTATTCTAATCAAATTTGTCCCACCACTTGCAACTAAAACTAACACATTGGAAAGAAGAGAAGTCCACTCGAATGATCTCTTGTATCTTTCAAATGTACCTAACTTCCCCCATACTAGGTTTTTATCGCGGTGGCTAGCACAAATAGATTGGTCGAAATCAACTTCCATTCCACATTCTTCTTTCATGTGTCCATCATCGACATCCTCTGTGCGAAAATGATGTCCATATTCCCACATATATGGGAATAAATGCACCAATAAAAAAGTGAAAAAATCACATTTTTGTGTGTCTAATAACCCAACCAATAAAATATAAAATATAGATGTTACAATTCAAAGGTACATTATGAAGTTAAAAATGTACACAAAGATAGTATTATAGATTTGTTGCACCCAATCCCTATTTTTAGTGCATCATCTTCATCACACAGGTAATGACAAGATGCACCATATTTCTCTCTAACTTGGTCAACAACCCAAATGTTGGGGAATATCATTGGCATATTTTCTTTTAAATGATCAAGATAAGGCATGATTCTACCATTCAACCATCTGAATGATTTCCTCTCACTGTCCCAATTCCTCCTCTTCTATTTGTACAATGTGACCTACGACTGTGTTTCCTCCTAATTGTAGAGAATGAATTTATTGATGGCATCAATTTCAGAATTCATTGATGTATATATTCATGAAATCAAACCGACATATAGTCTATATGAGATCAAAATATACGTTATGAAGTTCAGTGTGAATAGTAACTATGTAGAAATTTGACAAACGATAAGTCACTTACTCTTTATCAAGTGTCTTTTTCCATTTGTTTGGAGAATCTCCCCTTCTCTTTTGTCTTCATCCCTTTCATTGTCCCAAATCACCACACCTGGTGTGTTTTCGATATTCTTGATGTACTCATTGGTATAATATAAAGACTCATATGATATGTACCCCTCTTTCATAGACCCCTCGGTTTTTTCCCATTTGTCAAACAAATCCTTTCAATTTATTCATGTACATCCCTAAGAAGAACATCCAATCACAAGACACCACTCCTGGTGATGGATCCAACTATTGATCTGAAACATTGAAAATCAAGATGATGACTGTGGAACATATGAGCAATTGTATTAATAATTAAACCTTATCTACTAGGTGAATTAGAAGATTAACCTACAAGTCCATGAAACTCATTGGCAAATCCTTCTCAAACATATAAACAATCTCATCTATATCTTGACGCCATAGTGGAATACTAGCCATATGAATCTCCTTTGATGTGATCCAACGTACCAATGTAGATAATTTATATATAACACATCGTAAGTCCTGGGGGAAGTCATGGTTCACACACCCATGCACGAGCAGAGGATAATAACACTATAAATTAAACACATACAAAATTAATTGTGTTTTATCCCATGGCATAAAAATTAAAACAAATAATAAAATAATTTTTTTGACATATGTACTCTTAGAAGGTTCAAATGGTCATGTGATTTCAAACCTGACAAATGGTCTTGCATAGTGAAGTTGTGTCATAGTGAAAAAACATATAAACAAGGCACCTTCACACCCAATATAACTTCATTTTCCAAAAAAAAATCATATTTCTTCAAAATCCATGGGACATCACCTTCTTTGAAAGAACAAGAGGGACCAACCTCTCCTCTACTTTATTGTCTTAGCCAATGTTTATTTTTAGTTTTTGAAGAAATAAGATCTCTCCTAACAACGAATGTGTCACTTTCTTTTGATGATATGTCCCTCCATAAAGAAGATGAAATATTTTTAAATATATGCATGGGATCTAGTAAGTGGGCATTCTTTATATGCTCCCAATATGGGAGCTCAGAAAAGATAGATTTCATTTTCATTACAATGGGAAATTTTTCAACATAGGTGTCGAAGAATTTTGGATCATTGAACATAAGCTCCTCATTTGAATCAAACATTTTTGTAATCTCCTTCTCCTCTCTCTCATATGCTCTAACCCATTTTGCTATTGTCATTATTGTAGACCTTTGGGTTTTCTTCGGTTTACCATTAAAAGTGGATGTAGGTCTTTTGCAAGGGTGTTGTTCTGGGAGGAATACCCTGGAGAAGTCATACACTTTATTTGGTAGTTGGTTGGCCCACCTATCCTTTAGAGAAGGTCCAAAACATTTACATCCTTGATATCATTTTTTTATAAGACCTACAAATTTATTATTTATGGATATAGAGAATGTTAGCATTGAAGATCAGAACAATTGAAAGGAATTAAATATGAAAAAAAATATTATTCCGTATATAAACAAATCAATAAACATGTAATTTACTAGAGAAAACTCCTAAGATTGGATAATCATGTGCGGTTTAAGCACATATGCCATACAGTGTAAAATTCCTCTTTGTTGTGATGGGTCTTTGATCCAGATTTTATGAGTAGAAAAAAATGACTATAGATTATTAACAGGTTCTTAACACAAAATAACAGATTTACAGTAAAATTGGTTTTCTATTCAATAAGGAAATAAGATGAAACTGTAAAATGCAACGGAAACAAGCTTGTTGGAATGGTGGCGGCTTATCTCTGAGAAGAGATGTGACGGTTGCACTCATTCGCAAGAACATGATTACAATGAGGCTCTGAAGACATTTTTACAATAAACGGGAATTCTAAAAATCCTAGACATCCAAAAACCTAACCCTAGGAGATGAAGTGCCAAAATTCATGTGGGCCCCATTTGGGTAAGCTAGTACATCAACTTCCCGGGGTCGTAACTTTTGCATACGATCTCCGTTTTAGGTGTATGATAGCCCGTTGAAAATGTATCTTCGAGGAGATTCATTTTGGGGGATAAATCATGCCTTCATCTATCATTGAGAAGCTTGATCCATAAAAACGTTCATTTAGGCCATCAAAATGGCCCCAGAAGTTAAAACTACTAAAAATAGTAAATTGCCAAAATTGTTAGAAAATAATTTTGAGCCAGTTGGAAAAGTTCGGTGGCCACCAATATAAACCTTGATCAATCTTCCCTCCTTAGGAAGAAATGGGCTCCATTGCATTTATTTCCACCATCATATGAGGAAATTTCTGTTGAATTTGGTCGCGGGTGAGCCACTTGCCTTGGTGCAGGAGCTTCCCTGCTTTGACGACTCGATAAAGCTAGATCCTTTCCTATCGAGTGCGCTTCATCTGTGTGTCCACAATTTGATCATTAGATTACTTTTGTATGTAGTTGATGTTGAGCTCTATTTGTTTTAGCTCCTTTGCTACATCTGAGGTGTCCAATAATGGTGGGAAATAAGAGCGAAGGAGATCCATGTTGAACACTGGGTGCAGACCAAGGAAAGGAAAAATGTTGAGCTAAAAAGTGTTATCGCCCACAGCCTTGGTGATGGTGTATGGTCCATAACAGAGTGGGCAAAGCTTACTATCGATTCATATAAGGCGTTCTTTCTACAAGTGCAACCAAACTTTGTCGCCCACCTGAAACTTATGTGGCATCTGATGTTGATCATGGCGCTGCTTGTACTTGTCATTAGATTTTTGTAGGATCTCTTGAACCTATTGGGGGATGTGTTGGATCTGCTCAATGGACCAGGTGGCTTGGTCATCTTTAGTTGGAGTAGGATATGAGTCAGTCGAGGTGACTGCAAGGGGAAGTGCAACATCTATGGGACCCAATGGTTGGAATCCCAATCCCACTTGAAAGGGGTTGTGGCCGGTTGAGCTATGCAGGGCTCAGTTGTAGATATGTTGGACATAGGGAAGGCTCTCATCCCATGTGCAAGGGTGCTTTGAATTATACATGTGAAGGATATGCACAATCATTCGATTGACGACCTCGGTTTGGCCATCAGTCTGGTGGTGGAAGGTCGTGGATTTGGTGAGCTTGGTGTCCAACAGTGGCTAGAGGCTCGACCAGAATGTGCTAAGAAATCAATTGTCTTGATCTGAGACAATGGTTTGTGGGATTCCAAAATGTACCCAAACTCATTCAAATAAGAGCTTGGCAGTGGCCTCTACTGTGATGTTCTTCTTCCAGGCAACCAGAATCACCATCTTAGAAAAGTGATCAACAACCACAAAAACACAGTCATTTCCCCGCTTGATGGACAGGAGGCCTGATATGTATTCCATTGATATGGATTCCCATGGCCTATCAGGAGTAGGAAGAGGGGTGTATAGGCCCTGCTGCTTAGTGATCAGTTTGGAAATAGCACATGCAGTGCAAGACCTGATATACTTGCTGACCTCTTGTCAAAGTTTCAACCAGTAGAAATGTTTCTGTAGCATTGCCACTGTCCTTTTGACGCCAAAGTTTCCTGCCACATGACTTTAGTGGGATTCCCTAATCATCTTCTCTTACTCACCTGATGGAATATAGATATGGCCCAGACAAAACAACAACCCATCCTGAAGATGGAAATTAACGACAACTGCGTTTGCACCCAACATTTGGTAGGTGGTGGCAAAGTCCGGGTCAATCTCATAGAGTTGGGGCCATCCAGAGGTCTCATGGTTGCAGGTGTCTAGAACCATGGTAAGTGCCACGATTTGTGGTATGTTGAGGCAATCAATGATGCGATTGGTGCTTCCTATTTTATACCTGATGTTGAGGTGGAATTGTTGCAAGTATGTGGACCACTTTTGATGGCGATCATTTTTCAATTTTCCTTGCGTCTGCATGAACTGCAGTGGTTTATGATTAGTGTGGATGACTGTCTCCATCCAAAGAATGGAATGTCTCCACTGGCGGCAAGCTTTCACAATGGAGTATATTTCTTTGTTGTAAGTATGGTACTTACAGACAACATCTGATAGTGTCTCACTATGATAGGCCACGGGGTGGCCGTGCTGAATGAGAATGACTCCCACCGCATAGTCTGAAGCATCTGTCTCGATCTCAAAGGGTTGTTGCAGGTATGGTAGTTAAATTACAGGGGCTGAGCACAAGCACTGCTTCAAATCGTCAAATGCTTGTTGTTGGTACTGGCCCCACGAAAAATTTTCCTTACCACCACCCCTGGTTATTTGGATAAGGGCCTATGAAATATGGGAGAATCCAAACATGAACCTATGATAGAAATTGGCAAGGCCGAAGAAGCTCCAAAGCTCAGTGACTATGGTTGGGGCTAGCCAATTATGGATGACTAAGATCTTGGTTGGATCCACATGTATGCCATGTTTATCAATTACGTAGCCCAGGTAATGGACCTTGTCCATGCCGAAGGAGGATTTTTCCAAGTTGACATATATCTTGTGTTGTCGTAGGGTGTGCAGAACATGTCGAATATGCTGCAAGTGTTCAGCCCAAGTCTTACTGTAAATGAGAATGTCATCCAGATACACCACTACAAAAGTATTGTTGAATAGTCGCAAGATATCGTACATCATCCTCATGAAAGTGGTTGGAGCATTTGTCAAACCAAAGGGCATGACCAACCATTCAAAAAGGCCTCCCTTTGACTTGAAGGTGGTTTCCCATACATTTGTTTGTTCTATCAGGACCTGGTGGTAGCCAAACTTCAAATCAATCTTATTGAAGTATTTATCCCCCGTGAGTTGATCAAGGAGGTCGTCAATTCAGGGAATTGAGTACTGGTTTCTGACTTTGGTTTTATTCATATCCCGGTAATCAATGCAGAGTCGCCAGGTTCCATATTTTTCTGTACCAGCACAACTAGGCTCCCACAAGGTGATGAGCTGGGACGGATGTGCCCCTTGTGGATCAGTTCTTATATCTATCACTTGATCTCCTCATTCCCTAACAAAGAGAAACGATATACTGTCCCATTGGGCAGCGTGCGTCAAGGGTCATATCGATGGGGTGATTGACCTGATAGTGCAAAGGTACCCGGGTAGGTGAGGAGAAGATATCTGAGTATTCTTCCACGACCTTATATACTTGCTTATGCTATGTGGAGAGGTAAGCCGCAGAGACACTGGATGTGGATGTGATCTTTCTCTTGTTATGAGAGAAAATCATGAAGAATACAAACTTCCTCATCTAAGAGACAAACTTCCTGCATTGATTAGCAGAGATCAAGGAAATAGCACTAGGTGGGACTAGCTCGAGTATCCTATACAATTTCCTGTTCAAAGTAATAATAACACTACGAGGCCTAGAATCATATACAACATGACATTTCCATAAATGAGGCTGGCCCAAAATAACATAACAAACTTCAAGAGGAGAAACATCACACAATACCTCGTCTTTGAAGGGCTTGATGCCGTACGATGGTCGACACTATTCTCTGACGCGGAGATCGTTGCCTTGGCAGAGCCATCCAATGGTGTAGGGTTGTGGGTGTGGTGTTGTTGGCAGGGCCAACCACTTGATGACCTCTCTTGAGATGAGGTTCTTTTGGCTACCGCTATCCATGATGAAGTGCAATGGGGTGCCTTTTACCCATATCTGTGAATGGAAGAGGTTTTCTCCTTCTTCTGGCTCGTCTGGTTCACCAAGCTTGAGCTTGGTGGTAGCAACGGTGGCACTAGGTTCCGCATAAATAATATGTATTCCCCTTTTTGGTTCTAGCTCAGAGTCTTAACCCGCATCTGATTCAAAGGTTTTCACTTCAGGCACCAACGACTACTTTGAGCAGTAGTCAGCAATGTTATTCCAAGGGATCTTATGGAAGTTGCACCACTTTCCGGTATCTTTCTTTGTCTTCCTGGTGTCATTCCTTTCTTCCGTCTTGGATTGGTTGTCCTGATACTATCCATATTTTCTTTGTCCTTTGTTATGTGGGTTGGGGCCTCCCTTTCCTATATTTTTTTGTGAGGAGTCCCTAGGCCCAAATTGTTGCATCTTTTGTTTGATATTCTACTTGATTTTGATGACATATTGGTAGGTCACGCCCAAGGATGAGATGCCCAAAAATTCCATTTCGGTCTAGATGTATCTATGCAGAGAACTGTGATACTTGAGCACCAGATGTCGCTCTGAATCTTTGATATCCATCTTCGTGCGAAAGGTATGAAAGATATTCATGAAATCTAGAACTGTCTGGTCTCTTTATTGCCGCAATGTGGTCCATTTGGTATACAAGTCATCATAACTTCCAATAGGGTAGTATTGTTCCTTAATAGCATCCCTGAAGGAATCCTAGGTGGTCGTGACTGTAAATAATGAGGGTTCCTCTGTTTCCTTTTTCTCACAAAAAGTTTCCCACCAATCTTTGACATGGGGAATGGCTTTGAGGAGTGCAAAAGTAATCTTTTCTCTATTCGAAAAGTTATGGATAGAAAAATACCCTTATAGTATATTCAACCACTTGTGTACAGTATCTGTGTCTATGTGACCTTCAAATATAGGAATATCAAAGTTTATTTGTACCTTGAAGGGGGTGGCGCCTCCTCTAGAATAAGATGCGTCGCCTGTTGGTAGCCGCCAAAGGATTTGTGCGAAACTATCTATCATCTCGTTCCTTTGTTGTGTGAGGGCTGTTAATTTTTCAAAACCCCAACCCAATTTTAGTCTCACTGATTTTTCAGCCAAATTTAAATGCCAAACTCAGTTTCAACACTGTTTCAGCATATGTTACAGCCCTGTGTTTCAGCAAATACTCACAGCGGTGTTTCAACATATGACTCAGCACTATGTTTCAACATATGTTACAGCACTGTGTTTCAACATATGTTACAGCACTGTGTTTCAGCATATACTCACAGTGATGTTTCAACATATGACTCAGCACTGTGTTTCAGCATATGTTACAGCACTGTGTTTCAGCATATACTCACAGCGGTGTTTCAGCATATACTCAGTGGTGTTTCAGCATAGAAAAAACTTAACAGAAAATAAACTTCAGAACTGAAACATCAGGATTCTGAACATCGTTTTCAATGCAGAAATAAAATATCAGCAATATGAAAAACTCAGAAAATATAGACACAAATATTTTCGATCTAACTTCGACCCTGGAAAAACCCACAAGGGGAAAACCAGTGAGAGAGGGCTTTGTTTTATTTATGAGCTTCTGAGAAATTCTTTTACAGCATATTCATCTTCAGATATTTACACAAACTTATCTGGACATTCCTGTAGATTTGCTCCTCGATTTCTGAACCAAAAATCCGTACAACTGTACGGCTGTCCCAGCAATTAATGTTGTATGGACTGTCACGAAATTCGTGCCAAAACTCTGCTAAGACTCAATTTCTGTGCCACTAAATGTTGTTCGACAGCCTTGGAATGCATGCCAATACTCTCAGAAATTGCATCTGTTATATCTTTTCTTCAGCTCGACCTCTCTCTTGCTCTCTCTTGTTCTCTCAACAAGAATGCTTGAGCTCCTCTTGTTCTCTCAACAAGAATGCTTCAACTTCCCTTGCTCTTGGAATCTCACCAAGAGCCTCTTGGCATCTCACCAAGATTTATCTTGCTCTTTCAACAAGACTGTTGTTGCTTACCCAAGAATGGGTGTGCCCTCTTGCCCTAGTCGACCTCATGAGGGAAGGTGAGGAGTTTTCTAATCTAACAGTTGAGATTAGATCAGATGGGTGGCTAATATTTTTTGTCTCTTCACTCACCCTCACTTTAATCATAAAGTCACCTTTTAATTTGCATCTCACAAATTAAATGACTAGGACCCACATTCGTCAATTTCTCCCCCTTAGGCGCCTAGGGAAGAGAA
>JZKD02S2282859.1:517450-529415 GCA_000966675.3 Picea glauca | reverse complement strand
GGGGATTAACCTAATAATAAAAATAATAATAATGACATGATTAATCCACAATGGGGATTTAATCCAATAACAAAATAATAAGAATACTCTTCGCAGTTACATTATTTCAACAGTCAGAAGGACAAGAACCAAAATTTCCTCAAGACAAGATGGAGGTAATGTAGATAACTCAAACTCAAGTTATGTAGATGACATGGGTGTTTCATATGATTGTGAGTTGAATTTATCTACTAACCTTGAACCAACTTACTTTGAAGAAGCAAATTTTCATGTTGAATGGAAAGAAGCAATTCAAAAGGAATATGATTCTCTCATCAAGAGTGGGACATCGAAGTTGGTGGACCCTCCATTTGGAGCCAAACCAATTGACTGTAAGTGGGTATTCAAAAACAAGTACAAATCAGATGACTCACTTGAAAAACAAAATTAAAGGATCATGAAAAAAGTATTTGCACAAAAAGGTGTTTATTATGAGGATAAATGTTTCTCGACAAAAACATGGGCTATCATTCGTACACTATTTTCCATGGCAGCAAAAAATGGATGTGGAGAACTTTCTTGAATGGATACTTAAAAGACAATGTTTTGACGTCTCAACCAAAAGGATTTGTTGTGAAGGGACAATAATATAATGTATGAAAGCTCATCTAATCATTATATGTCTTGAAACAAGCATCACGAGCATGCTATAAAAAATTAAATGAGCATCTTCTAAAATAGAATTTCAAGCATTTCAGTCTTGACAATCCAACTTTATTTGTCAGTAAAGTTTCCAAAACTATTGTTTATATTGTAGAATATGTAGAAGATCTATTGATAACAGGGAACAATGAAAGTTGTGTTGCATCCATAAAGAAAGTGTTGAAGAAAGTATTTGATATGAAATATTTTGGACATCTTCACAACTATTTGGGCATTGAGGTGATTCAAAAGCCAAAGTACATATCCATCTCCCAAGAGAAGTACAATGGAGAATTGTTGATAAGTTTGGTGTAATATATAACCAAGAGCTATAAGGAATAATAAATATATATTGATAGATAAAAATGAATAATTGATGATTACAAGTGAGAAGTGAGGGCTTGCTTATATACCCACATAGGGGTGCCCATAATCAATAGCCATGTCTTTTCATTATCAATAATTATTTATTAATTATTATTTAGTTGTTATATTTATTTACTATCTTATTTATGTTTATTTTTATGTACATAACATTGCCTTCCCTTAAAAAGTGCTTTGTCCTCAAATCACTGGTAACGACGGGTGTGACTGGCGAAAATGTTATGATTCCCATGTTGCATCTTCTTCTGGAAGGTTTTTCCATTTAATAAGATATTCCTTGATTATGTGAGATTGCAACTTTTTTTCTCTTGTGGAAATAATGGCTTTTGGTTCTAAAATGATTATTATTTCTTCATCCAACATAGGGAGCAGTGTTTTCACCTTTTGGTGTTGTCCTACAACCTTTTTTAGACATGATACATGAAAACGTTGTGAATACAGATTTTATCTGGTAATTCCAACCCATAATCTATGTGACTGATTTTTTTGTTAATTTGATATGGTCCATAAAATTTCAGAGCTAATTTATTATTTCCTTGATGTTTAGGAGATTATTGTTTGTAGGGTTGAAGTCTCACAAATACCCATTCACCAACTTCGAATTCACTTTTTGTTCGGTGTTGATAAGCTTGTTGCTTCATTTTGTTTCTTGTTGTAGCTAAGTTTTCCTTGAGTACTTGAAAAACTTTTTGACTTTGGTCTAAAAGGTCTTTTACTGCTGAAACTTTTGTTTGATTAGTGGCTAACTCTTTCCAAGATGGTGGTTGATATCCATAAAGATCTTGAAATGGTGTCATTTTAGACGATGTGTGATATGTGGAGTTATACCACCATTCAACAAGGTGCAACCATTGAAGCCAATTATTTTTCTTATCAATGATGAAGCAACAAAGGTAGGTTTCTAAGAATTTGTTGACAATTTATGTTTGTCCATCTATTTGGGGATGGTAAGATGAGCTCATATTAAGAGACGTCCTGATTTGTTTGCAAAATTCCCTCCAAAATTTCCCTTTAAACTTGGCATCTCTATCACTAATGATGACCTTGGGAAAACCATGTAATTTATAAATGTTTTTACAGAAGAATTCAGTTATTTGTTTTGCGGAGTCTGTTTTTCTTACTCCCATAAAATGTGCATACTTGGTTAGTCTGTCTACTATCACTAAGATTTTATCTTTTCCTTCTGATATGGGTAATCCTTCAATGAAATCCATTGAAATTTCTTCCCATTTTTTGTTAGGAATATGTAATGGATGGAGTACCCTGGGTGTTGATATATTTTCACTCTTGTTTCTTTGGAAAAGGTCACATTCTGATACATATTTTTGAATGTCTGTACTCATCCCTTTCCAAAAGAATGATTGACAAGCATTATAATATGTTTTGAAAAATCCAATGTGACCTGCAGCCGGACAATCATGAGCTTCTTGAAGTACCTTGGTTTTAAATTTTGAAATGGTATTCAAATAAATTCTTCCCTTATACCATAAGATGTCATTCTTCCATTCAAACTTGGGGTATTGGGTTAAATTATTTATTATGGAACATGTCTGTGTTTTTGGAATATTCAATTTGGATTCTGTTCAACCATTCCGTAATTTCTATTGGTACTGCAAAAACTTGTTCTTCTTCATCTTTTCGTGAGAGGGCATCAACCACTATGTTATCTTTTCCTCTCTTATGTAATATCTCCATATCAAATGTGGCAATTGTTTCTATCCATTTATGTTGTTCAGTAGTCAATTTTTTTGTTGTAACAAATATTGTAGGCTATTATGATCGGTACGTATCAAGAACTTTCTTCACAAGAGATATTTTCTCCATTTGGTTAATGCATGCATGGTTGCAAGAATTTCTTTATTGTATGTGGATTGTAAGCATTATTTTTTGTTTAGTTTCCTGCTTTCAAATTTTATTGGGTGTCCATCTTGCATCAATACTTCTTTGATCCCAAAACCTGAAGCATCACATTCAATGATGAAGGGTTTTGAGAAGTCAGGTGTAGTTAACATGGGGTTTGTGGACATAGTTTTCTTTAAATTTTCAAAACATTTTTCAGATTCTTCATTCCATTGGAAGGTGTTTTTCTTTAGGAGATTTGTTTGGGGAGTAGTTAGATGAGCATAGTTTTTGACGAATCTTCGATAGTATCCTGCTAAGCCTAAAAATCCTCTTAATTTAGATATACTCTTTGGCCTATGCCATTCTATAATTTCTTTGATTTTATTTGGATCTACCTTGACTCCCTTTTTGGATATAATGTGACCAAGATGCTCTACTTCCTCCTTGCCAAATGTACATTTTGACATTTTTGCATAGAACTGATTTTTTTCTAGAATAGAAAATACTTGTCCCAAATGATTTATGTGTTCCCTCCATGTTTTTCTATACACCAGAATGTCGTCAAAGAAGACTAAGACATATTTTCCTAGGTGTGGGTGAAATAGTTCATTCATAGCTACTTGGAAGGTAGCAGGGGCATTAGTTATCCCAAAGGGCATCACCTTGAATTTGTAGTGTCCTTCGCGAGTCTGGAAAGTGGTCTTGGGTACATCTTTGAATCTTACCCTAATATGGTAATATCCTGATCTCAAATCAAGTTTTGAAAAAAATCTAGCTCCATGAAGTTCATCCAACATTTCGTCGATGAAAGGAATGGATAATTTATTCTTTATTGTTATCTTGTTAAGCTCACGATAATCTATGCATAATTTGAAGGAACCATATTTCTTTCGTACTAATACCACTGGGGATGCATATGGGCTTCTACTTTTTGTGATGACACCACATTTTAACAAGTCTTGGACTAATCTTTCTATTTTTGTTTTATGATGATGGGGGTATCTGTATAGTATAAAATTGACTGGACTTGATCCCGGTTTAACTTCAATTATATGTTCAATTCTTCTTTATGGTGGTAATTCCATGGGAAGGTCTTGAAACACCTTCTTGTGATTTTGAATTCGATCTTGTATTTCTAAGTTTTTGGAGTCTTGTTCTGGTTCTTGTATTCGCATTTGGTGGCATTGGATAAAATAGGTAGTTTGTCCTTTCCGGATCATATTTTCCATCTGTTGGGATGATACAACTTGTGTTTGGGGAGGCTGAAAACCATATAATTTATAAGTTTTCCCTTTCCATTTGAATTTGATGAACTTCTTGATGATTGACTGAGTATATACCTAAAGTTTGCAACCATTGGACTCCTAAAACCATGTCTACTCCTCCCAGGGGTACGGTTTAAAGTTCGGATTCCAAATTGAAATCTTGAATTTGGAGTTTCACCTTATGGAATTTTCCTACATTTTCTATTTTCTTACCATCTGCAACCATCACCTTCATGTATGGGACTAGATGTACAAATAATTTGAGGTTCCTAGCAACATTGATGTTAAGAAAATTGTGGGTACTTCCTATGTCAATTAATACTGTGACATTATCTCTTTTTATGTGTCCTTTTAATTTGAGCGTTTGTGGTTGGCTAATGCATGTGATGGTTGCTAATGATATTCTTGGTGTGTCATTACCCATAAGATTTGACACGTCATTTTGGTTGTTTTCCATTTCTTCAGTTACTGATTCTTCTAAGTCTGATTCATCGTTGTTTTCTTCTTGACAAGTGTATAATTTTTTTGAATTGTCTTCTATGCGACACCTATGTCTTGGGTCCCATTTTTCTCCACAACATTTACATTTTCCTTCTCTTATTCTTTAGTAATCCAAACTTCTTCTATTTTCTTCTCGTAAGTTGGGTGGTATATATTTGTCATTTTCTGTGTTTGTGTTCTGGTTTATGTTTATTCTTGAAAAAAACTTGTTGAATCTTGATTGGCCTTCTAGCTTTTCATTTGTTGCTTTTTCTTTGCGTCTTTCTATTTCAATAGTAGTGACCTCATGTAATTTTAACTTGTCTTGGATATGTGGCTTGAGACCACCTATGTAAGAATGGAGTAATTGATCATCAGATAATCCAAATACTATGGTGGCAAGGGATTCCCATTGATGTGTAAATTCATCTACGTTGCCTTTTTGCTGCAACCTGGTGAGTTTTGAAAAGAATTCTTGCTCCAAAATGCCGTGGAATCTTTTTAAAAAATCGTTTTTGAAGGAGTTCCAAGTGTATGACTGGATTCTTCCTTTCCACCATATGTACCAATTGTATGTAGTTCCTTTGAGGTACATGGATGCGTATTTAACCTTTTCTTCATCGGTTGTAATATTATATATATGGAAATATTCTTCAGTTTTGTTAAACTAAGCCACACATTGGTTATCGTTGTTGTTTTATTTTGACAGTTCAATTTTAGCTTTGGGAGGATAAATCATTACAGGTTGATATTGTGATATAGGTTGGGAATTTGAATTGTAGGGAGGCGGTGGTGGTGATGTGTTGGATGTGCTTGAATCACTTAGCTATGATTGGGCGGCTTGTTGGTGCCCTTGATCTTTTATTAATTTAAAAATCTCATCATGCTTTGCTTACTAATGTTGTGTTATTAGACCCAGAGTTTATTCCAAATCGTCTTTTATTTCTCTTTTAAAGTTTCCCAAACCTCGTTGTAAGTTAACCCTGATTTCTCGAAAAATATCATCTTTAAGATCTTGTTTAAGAATTTCCATGCCTTTTTGTAATTCGCTTCCTACTTCCTTTGAAATTTATTCTTTAATATTATGAGTCAACTCTTGTCTGAGTGCATCATTACTGATCTTTATTTCCTCTCGCAACTCCTCATTAGTTTTTTGTAATTCTTTTTCGAGTAATTGTCGGGCATTTTTGCATTCTTGGTCTATTCTTTCAATTTTAGTTTTTAATTCTGCCATTTTTCTGGTATTTGGGGGTGAATACTTCCCCGCAATTTTCACTGATTATGTTGCCTTTTACTGCTCAATCTCTTAAAAAAAAAGAAGTATTTTTAATGACTTAATTGACTTTATTTATAATATATATATATATATATATATATATATATATTAAGTCAAAGTTCCTTTTTTGAAAACGTACGACTTATTGAAAATCCACGTTAGGTAATTTATGCAGATTGGAGGGACATTGATTTATGGTTGTGTGGTCTACGGAGGTGGCCGACAGGGTCTGTGGAGTGGTCTGCGACTTGTGTCAGATCTAGGAATTGTGACGGGGGTGATATGGATCGGGATTGTGAGAGTGTGGTGTGTCAGGGTGTGGACAGGGATCAGAATTGTGATGGAGCCACGGGATTGGGGAGTCACGAGGATGGACAGGGATAGTGAGTGGGAGTGGTCTGTTAGGGTGGGGATCTGCGGAAGTGGGTTCTGTCGGGGGGTTGTAAGGCAGGAGTGGGAGACAGGGTCTAGGGTTTGCGTAGTCGCGGAATCAAGGTGAGGGGTGGACAGGGATCAGGAGTGTGAGTGGGGTGGTGTGTCGGATGGGAAGGGAAAGGCTGTGGGAAAGGGAAAGAGGATGGAAAAAGAGAGGGAAAGGGTTACAAGGGTTACAGGGGAAGGGAAAAGGATGTGGGAGAGGGAAAATGGAATAGAAAAGGGAAGGGAGAGGGTTACAGGGGTTATGGGAAAGGGAAAGGTTGCGGGAGAGGGAAGAGGAACAAAAAAAGTAGTGTGAGGAGTGGGAGGGAAATGGCGGGAGAGGGACTGTGTGGGAGGGTTGTGGAAAAGGTGAGACTGTAGCGTGAGGGATGGACATGAGTGGATGTGTGTAGGAGTGAAAAAAAAATGGAGAGGGTTTTACAAGATGGGATGTGGGGAATGAGGAGGAGTGACTTATTCTAATACCAATGTAATAAATAACCAAGAGCTATAAGGAATAATAAATATACATTGATAGATAAAAATGAATAATTGATTATTACAATTGAGAAGTGAGGGCTTGCTTATATACCCACGCAGGGGTGCCCATAACCAATAGCCATTTATTTTCATTATCAATAATTATTTATTAATTATTATTTAGTTGTTATATTTATTTACTATCTTATTTATGGGTATTTTTATGTACATAAAATTTGGCATGAATGAGTGTAATCATGTTTATACTCCAATGGAACAAAATTTGAAACTCAAATCAAAATAAGGGAATTAATTTGAGGATGCAAGCAATTACATACAACTTGTGGGAAGTCCCATCTATCTTACCACCACTAGACCAAAAATTTCATTTATTGTTGGGATTCTTTCCAAGTTCATGAAAAATCCTTGTGAAGATCAATAGTCAATTACAATTTATTTATGAACCTCTCATGTAAATGCAAAACACATCTCTGGAGTTACATTTTCTGCCATGCCTGGAATGACAAATTGTTTCCAATGAGGTAATGTAGTGATAGCTAAGAATCCATGGAATCATCATCAAAGATATTTCTTTACTAGTCTATGTTGGAGCCTAGAAGGTAAGTGGGATATCCCAACGGACTACATGGTGGAGAAGGGGATAGAATTCCTTGGGTTGTGTAGGTTTAGTGGAAAAGAGAGTTGGTGGATCATGGTTGTAGTAGGAGTTTATAGACTATGAAACTCTAGAAAATTGGGCTTTGTGAGATGATTATAGCTATCCATAGTTGATTTCATCCTTGTGGACTCATATCCTTAGCTCAGGGGTGGCCCTTTTTCATAAAGAGCATAGGAAACAGAGAGCTCATAATTGGGTGGAATATCCTTTGTTTATAACTAGTTGGTCAATAATTTACATAAATATAAGGGTTATGATTTATTTTTAATTGTGTTGAATTAATGTGGTTATATTATGAATTGAATGTTGTTCTACATGCATGCATAAGTCTATATCTACATCTATGAATGATCAATTGTGTTTTCATGATATTTCATTCTCATGTTTGCATGCATAATTCATTTAATATAAGGATAATGAGGATTATGATATCAATTCTATAAAATGTGGATTTCACCCTAGTATGGATGTTGGGTACTTTACAAATTGGTATCAAAGCAAGAAGATGACATAATTTTTTTTCTTTTAAGAATTACCCTATATCCTCAACGTAGTAAAGAGGGTGTTGGGTATGTTACAGGAGACCTAAAATTCCCCCGAAACCTATTGAATCCCCACATGCAAACCTTAAAATTAAATTGGAAGGAGTAGTCATGGGAAATTTCTACAATTATCACCTAGCAAATAATTCAGAGAAAACATGCCCTCAATGGATTGATGTCATCAAATTAGTAGCCAATTATTTTCTAGATGAATGTATTCAAGTATAGGAGTCAAGTGAAAATGTAGATGGAGAAGTAAAAAGAATAAGTGGAGGAAAAAACTAATGAGATAGCCATGGTTCTCTAAGGTATGTTTCTTGGTTTAAACCTTGTTGAAGAAGAAGAAACATAAGAGGACTTACATGTTCAAACAAACTATAATATCAAGAGTAATGGACCTATTCCACAAAATTTACCTCATAATCCTTAGAGCTTAAACAAGAAGAAAATTTAGATTGTATCACATATTTAAATAAGAAAAAAATTTGGATAGTATCTCATGTTGCTAGGACTTCTTCAAATAACCAGAATGTTAAAAAAACCTTTACTAACCATACAATATTCAAATACTCAAAGACTAAAGTTCACAAGTATTGATCAATAAAAGACCATTCCAATCTAACATCAACAAAACTGTTTTTTTCTTTTTAACTAAACAACAATCCTTTGAAAAGGAAAGTCTCACTTGAAATGATGCTAGAAATAACCTGGAACTATCATATCCACAAACACATCAAAATAACTCAGAGAAANAATAAGTGGAGGAAAAAACTAATGAGATAACCATGGTTCTCTAAGGTATGTTTCTTGGTTTAAACCTTGTTGAAGAAGAAGAAACATAAGAGGACTTACATGTTCAAACAAACTATAATATCAAGAATAATGGACCTATTCCACAAAAATTGCCTCATAATCCTTAGAGTTTAAACAAGAAGAAAATTTATATTGTATCACATATTTAAATAAGAAAAAAATTTGGATTGTATCTCATATTGCTAGGACTTCTTCAAATAACCAGAATTCTAAAAAACCCTCTATTAACCATACAAATTCAAATACTCAAAGACTAAAGTTCACAAGTATTGATCAATAAAAGACCATTCCAATCTAACATCAACAAAACTATTTTTTCTTTTTAACTAAACAACAATCCTTTGAAAAGGAAAGTCTCACTTGAAATGATGCTAGAAATAACCTGGAACTATCATATCCACAAACACATCAAAATAACTCAGAGAAAACACATTAAAATTATAGATTACCATTTCATTCCTCTATATACAACATAAAATTTGAAATGAACGCCATATTATCATACAATCAAATAAAAAGTCTAACTTGAAATGATGCTAGAAATAACCTGGAATTATCATATCCACAAACACATCAAAATAACTCAGAAAAAACGCACTAAAATTATAGATTATCATTTCATTCATCTATATACAACATAAAATTTGAAATGAACACCATATTATCATACAATCAAATATAAGTACAGTTACATTATTTAATATCTCTACTCTCTCTACCAAACTAATGAACACCATATTAACATACAATCAAATATAAGTACAGTTACATTATTTAATATCTCTACTCTCTCTACCAAACTAGATCAAAGAATTATATACATAACCGCTTATATGAATTATGTGGAACCAAACTATTAAGATGACCTTTGGTCCATTCAATTATGTGGACCCAAACTATTAGGATGGCCTTTGGTCCATTCATGACTAGCTCCATCAGTATGGTTACATTCATGTCTTTTTCCTTGATCTCCATGGTGCAACTCTCAACATCCCCAAAATGGAATAACAAGGTCCAACAAAGGCCACCATGAATTGAAGGTGTTGACACACACTCCAACAACCTTCCAGTTAGCCATGAGTGAACTTTTTAAACATTGTCCTCAAAATATTGTCTTGGTATATTTGGATTACATAGTTATTTAAAGCAAGACGTGGAAATATCACCAAAAAGATTTGGAACACGTTTTAACTATGGTGGAGGAAAATAAATATTATGACTTATATGAATTATGTGGAACCAAACTTTTAAGGTGACCTTTGGTCCATTCATGACTATCTCCAAAACTATGGTTGCATTCATGTATTTTTCCTTGATCTCCATGGTGCGACTCTCAACATCCCAAAATGCAAGCACCTTAAATTCATGGTGGTCCAACAAAGGCCACCATGAATTTAATTGGACCACCATGAATTTAAGGTGTTGTCAGACACCCCAACAACCTTCCAGTTAGCCATGAGTGAACTTTTTAAACATTGTCCTTAAAATATTGTCTTGGTATCTTTCGATTACATGGTTATTTATAGGAAGACGTGGAAAGATCGCCTCAAGAATTTGGAACAATTTTTAACTATTGTGGAGGAAAACAAATATTATGAAAAGGTCAAGTCTAAGTGTGTTTTTTAAAATAAGTCAACATTTGGGTTACGTTATTTCAAACGAGGGATTTAAAAAATAAATATTATAAAATGTTATGCAAGTGTGTTTTTTAAAAAATATGTTCAATATTTGGGTTACATTATTTTAAAGGAGGGATTTATATACAGTATCTAAACATGTTATGGTTTGGATTTGGATTTTTTTTTATATTTTTTTCAACTATTTTTACTTAAAAGTTAGTTAAAAAATTAGAATAATGTTGGAATCACATATATTAATTGTTGAGATTGCACAATCTAAGTGAAATAGGGTTTTTTTTAGGGAATTGGATTTATTTATGCATTCAAAAATGCAATTTTAGCAATGAAAATACGCAATTTCAACAATTCTTCTATAGCCAAACTTTAGTGATGATTGCAAAAAAAAAGTCCAAATTATATAACGTTTAGACTTTGTATCCATGTAAGATAAAAAAGATGACTGATTATCCCTAACAAACAAATATGTCAAAGTAAGATGATCAACTATCCTTTACAAAAAAATACTTATTATGCAAATGAAGGAATGTTTGCTAGGAATCTAATTCTTTACCATCAAAATATCTACCATATCATCACCCTAACCATCCTAACCAAAGGGATTCCTTTTCATATAAAACATTATCTTGAAATGGTGGGATCTCTTCTTCAAGGATATAAAAGAAGAGGTGAAAAGGGAAAATCTTAGATCAATGCCAAGTACTATGTTTTCTTGTGGTTGGATTGATGATTAGTAATGGCAACATTTTCAAACGTTATTTGAGGACAAAATATAAATGTTTTGTTAAATGTACAATCATGCAAACTTTTTGTAGACCTTAGTTCACTTCTTTATTGATCGACCATAATAAAGGAATTTGTCTCCTATTCACCTTTTAGGAGGATGTATCTTATGATGAATGTGTTTTTTCCAAACCCTCTTGTAGGGGACATTGAACATAGGAATATAACATTCATTTGTGTAATCTTCATTTTTCAGTTATGGTCATATTTATATTCAATTGAGTATTTATAAACCCACTCATTTATCTTTCTTTGTCATGCCAATATATTCAATATGGGTATATATAAACCTACTCTCAGATACATTTGAGGGAGCTATAATAAAACTAGGTACCCATAAACCTACTCTCAACTATCTTTGGGTTTGGTATCTATACACCCACTCTTGACATTTGGGCTCTCTTAGTTTTATTTGAGTTGGTTATCTATAAACATACTCTTATTCATATTATGGCTACTACCAATCATAAATAGAGTTGGGTAACTATAAACCAACTTATTGGTATTTTCAAGTAGGGTGTCCATAAATCAACTCTTATAATGCTAACATTTGTTTTCATGTTAGGTGTCCTTAAACCCACTCTCAGATTGTATTTAATCCCTCTCAGTTGTATTTAGGATCTCTTAGGTGTCTTTGAGTTGGGTATTCATAAACTCAATCTAGGTATTAGACCTAAGAGAGA
>JZKD02S2282859.1:478622-517440 GCA_000966675.3 Picea glauca | reverse complement strand
ACCTCATCAAGATGAACACTTTCAAGTGTTTTTGTGAGCCATTTTGGTGGATCTTTATGAGATGGTCTAGATTGATCAAGTAATTGAGATGGTGTTGAATCAAGACTCATGTTTTCAATCCTCTCGGTCACTTCATCTAAATGAACTTTAGGTTCCAATGAAGTGGATGGAAATTCTTCATGTGCGGGAGATGGTGCTTCAAAAGGAGATTTCGGATATTGACCCCAAATAGGGATCCCTCGTTCAAGATTTGGAATCTCATAATCAAATTCATGATATGTATTTACATGACTGAATCTGTTTAGATGATCAAGAGACCTCTAAACAGTTTCTCCATTCTTGGAGGATTCAAGAAAGACTACATCTATGGAAATGATGAATATATTGTTTGTATCATCATAAAGATGCACTTCTGACTCCTTGCATCAAGCTTGCTTCTTTGCTTCTTAGGAATCAATGAATAACATGTGGAACCAAAGACCCTAAGATGCCTCATCGAAGGAATGTGGCCATACCACATTTCACAAGGAGTCTTGTTTTGAAGAGCATGATATAGACACCTATTTTTCACATAAACTTCACATAGAACTGCATCAGCCAAAAACATCAATTTTAAATTCTTAAAAAAAAATCATGGAACAAACCATATTTATAAGTGTCCTATTCATTCGTTCAACTACACAATTATGTTGAGAATTGTATGGAGTTGTGGTTTGATGCTTTATCCCATGTTGGTGAAGGTATATTTCAAATTCATTAGATGTATATTCTTTTCCATTATCACTATGAAGAGAGCCAATATGAGATTGATCTTCGTTTTGAATCCATACATGAAATTTTTTAAAAGTTTCAAAAGCTTGTGATTTATATTTCAACAAGTAAACCCAACACATCCTGTTGTAATCATCGATAAAAGACATGATATATTTATTTCCATTTGTATAAGGAATAAACATAGGGCCACATAAATTAGAATAAATCAATTCATGTTTTTTGCGTGCTTTAGAAGTAGAATCATGAAATGGTTGTTTTCTATATTTTTCCAAGGATGAAAGCATCACATTACTTCAATTTCCTAGGAATAGTAGCAAAACTAGAAACACCATTATTTCTCAACGAATCAAGATTGTCATAATTAATATGTCCAAAACTAGAATTCCATAAAAGACTAGGTGGAATTATAACTTCACTGTGATGAGAGAGAGGTGTGCGATATTTTGTGTATAGGCAGATGTCCCTTTCAATTTAAACAGTCTTCCCTTTCAAATTCAATAGTATTCCATCTTCCGTTTTGGTCATGAAAACCATGTTGTCCAAATCCTTCCTTATTTAAACTTTTCCATCAAACATATGAACAATGATTTAGGATCTTTTCGTCAGGTGACTTATTAAAGAATTGTATTAAATGAGTGTAAACTAAAGTACACCATAAAGAAGGAAAATCTCAAAAGGAAAGAGACACAAGAATGCAATATGAACACCAAAACTTGATAATGGAGTTCGTCCCTGGTGGACTATGTCTTCGGGTCCTGCTCTCAAATGGGTAGGCCTTTTTATTAACTCCACAAAAGAATTGGGAAAAACACATAAGTATACCTAATTCTGGAGTTAAGCTACAAAATATTTGCTCGGATCAGAAAAACAACATCACCACTACATTCATGGCATCGAATTACCTAAAAATGACTGACTCCATGCCTCAATCCGAGTCTGGCACTTTCAGGCCCAAGAGACACCCCTATCTTGGTTTTCGTGCCTGCCTATGCAATAAATGATTGGAAAAAATCTCGAAATGCATGTCCAGTCCGTATGAATGTGCCTTGGTTCTCCTCTTCTCTCATTCATACACTGGCAGAAGTCTCCTTTTATAATTCTTTTTGGCAGTTATGTAATAATGAGTGGTTTGGCGCATTGGTTATTGGCGTCTATTCTAAGTCACTTGTTGGTGGAGGTTTAGGCAGAGGTCCTAGGGTCGAACCCACGGGCCTCCCCTTTTAACATTATGTTACAATAGTTTTTGCAGATAAAATGGCAGTCAAATATATTTGGCGGAGATGCTACCAGAATGATGAAGATTCTGGCATATAGTTTGGTGGTTGGTTAATTCAACGAACCCATGGAATATGTCGCCATGTGGTGGAACTGCCGCTAGATTTATATATATATATTTCAAATTTTCGGTTGTTGGGCGTTATTGGGAATTTTCCCACTACCACATGGCAACCAATAATTGGCCCACGTCACCTCGATGTACAGTCAGACTGCCACATCACCTTCTTTCCCCATCACCCTGCCATGTGTCATACGGATTCCATGTCAGCTTGCCACATAGTGTATGGATTCCACGTGTCCTTTATGGACTTCCACGTTGAAACTTTTCATTGGTCCACAAGTCGACCCAAAAATTCCAAAAATGAGTGACATGTGGTAGCCTCCCGTGTTTCCATGTCATCATGCTGACGTCAACATGACACATGTCACCTTCTATGCTTTCCACGTATGATGTACGGATGATGACATCATCCATACTGATGTTGACATCAGCAGTACGTATGCTGACTAAGCTAGGTTGACCAAAACTTTGACCGCAAATATATTTTGATCTGTAACTCCGTTTGACGAGCCGTTTACACCGTTAGAAATCTTGCGACACACTCTTCACGATCATGCCATTTTCACTAAGTTTTTGGAACTTTGAATTTTTTCCCTTTCTCTGTCTGTTGAAGCCATTATGAGCGTCTTGAGTTTCCTATGCGAGTTCTGAGTTGTTCTTAGCCTTCTCTGGATCCTTTTTGGATCAACCAGAGTGACCTTGTTGTTAGATGTGCACAAGAGAGAACACATTCCTTCACATCTCAAGAATATAGAGTACATCATGTAGAAGAAAATTAGAGAGTTCAGGAAATTTGAGCCCAATGGTGCCCATTCGCGAAGGTTTGAGACTCGATTTATATGAGAAGTATGCTACACCATATACAATGTGATTGAAGTCTTCAAAGGAGTCTCTTCAAAATTTCACGTGGGAGGTTTCACCTATGTCAAGAATCCATGAATCTCTCCAAGGAGTATATGAAGTGTTAAAAAAATCTTCAACTACTCCTATATTGCAATGGGAAACAACGTAATAAGAAGATTCAAGTGGTTTCCTTTCATTGGTTTTGAAGTTTTACCTTATTCCTCTCTTTTATTATTTCTTTCTTCTTTGATATTATCCCATGGAACTCTATAGTCATTCATATCATGTGACCCATTCGTTTTTCAATGGGTAGAGTGAACATTGGATCTATCACCTTGTTTGTGTCTACCCACTACCTCTAAAAGTGTTTTTTCCACATCCTCTTTTGTTTTCTTCTCCTTTATAAGAATCATGTGATCGACTGGCACACAATATCACTGGTGGAATGAGTTAACTTCTTTCCAAAGGATTTCTCATGTTCTCCAACATTCTCCACCAACTTGTCAAATGTGATGGATTTCATTTGACCACTTGCTTGCAGTGATTCAAGGTAGTGATAATATGCAGGGTAGAGGGAATTAATGAAGGCTATGAGAGGAAGGTATATATTCACCCTAGTGCCATCAATGCCATGCATTATGGCTTTGATATTAGAATCTAAATCCATAGGTTCATCATTCTTCAACTCTAGGATGTAGAGCTTTACCATCAGTTGTATTAGTTCCAGTTTTGAGTGTGTTTCATACAAGTCATTTAATCTCTTCAAAGTACTATAGGAGTCATTAATTGAAGCAATATGATGGATCACCTCTTCACTTACTATTGCAGAAATCAAAACATATACTTTTTGGTATTTGTCCTTCCATATGGCATGTTTTTTGTTTGATTTAGGAATGGTCGATCTACTACTCCTCGACTTTGGTTCTAATTCATATTTAGTAGTAACTGATTCAAATTCTTATTCATTGGTAGTTTCACAGATTCCATTCCACTAGTCATTGAAATCAAAGTGATTTTTACCTTTCTGTACCATTCTCATTAGTTCTCTTTACTGATCAATATTATGTCGATGATGGTAATGAGAGAATGCATATTCACACACATAGAAGAAAAAAATTGTGCACTGATAGCTATGCATTCTAGGATATGAATAATACCATCATCTAACAAAAGGAAGAAAGAAATTACTAGTAATGATACCAACAAGGCTTTCCCATTCACTAGTAGAATGAATACAATGTTGGATTGAATACTCTTGAGTTGCTACAAATGGTTTATACAAAAAGAAGGTTTTGTTTCAACAATTGTAGTCCGAGCTGAACTGAGTAGTTTGAGGGGATATACTTCAATGTGACCTCCTTACTCATGGTCAAAATGAATTTTCTATTACTAGTCTTGGACGATGAAGAGAGAAATGTATTTTACACAAAACTTGGATAGATTCCAAATATCAATAGTGATTTCAATTAAAACCAACCAATGAACAATGATACTAATTAAAATTATGGAGCAATGATCCCTATCTACGATACCACTTAAACATTTCAACCAATGACCAATGGTCAGGGCAAGTTCTATATTGAGTTTCAATTCCATCCCAATGGCATGCTTTGCTCTGTGTACAGACTTCTAGACACTAGGACAAGATAATGGGTGAGGGGCGTAAATAAAAAAAATCAACTTGGAGTATTTGATGGGCCCCAAGGAATTATGAAAACTAATTGTGTTGATGTCAATGATGGTTCTTAATCAATGAGGGAGACTTGTAATTCATCGTTAATAGGCTATCAAACTGGAATTTGTTGAGTTTTTTCTCTCAATATCAAGATACACTAGTGTGTTTAGGTTGTGTGAATTAGGGTTGAAAAATTAATTAGGGTTTCACACAAATAGAATGAGAGAGGTGTGTCAAGAAAGGAAGGAAAAAAACAGGGTTTAGAATGGGGGTAAGCCACATTCGTGTTGAGTAAAGAGTGACACACATACTGGAACAACTATATGGATTAGTAGATCGATAAAGGAGAGGGATATATGATTATCCAGAGAATGCATAAGTACATGCATGTTGTAACGCCCATGTTTCCCCCAAATTGTAAATATTATTATTATTGTGAACAAGACTATGGACAGATATGTCATGTGAATGTTGGATAGACAATGAACGTTTCTATAGAAGGTAGTGTATATATATATATATTATGAAATAAAAGGAAATCATGGAATGACTATTGAAAGAGGGTTTCCAATATAGATCATGATGCATGAGAGGGATGGTAAGGGGAATCAGTAATGGTCAGATGACCAATGTTGAGCCGATACTCTACTAGATATAAATTGTGCAAACCCATAACAATCTTCTGGTCCGGAAAACTTAATTACTAGTCAGGCTAGTAGTTGGGAAGTCTTCCCTCAAGATTCAATGAGAAGATGGGTAGAGTACCCATCTGGAAACTTACTAATCTGACCCACAAAATATTGTTGGGAAAGGCAAGAAAAGAAAGGTAAAAAAATTGTGGACAAAGGGCATAAGAGTGGAGACACGAATGGGTCTAAGGACCAATCAAGACGAGAAGACTTCACAAGGATCTTTGGTTCTGAGGAGAACTAAGAACTAATTTGTTCTTGTTACAAGAGCACTTGGACAATATTTTCTAATCAACTAATAAACAGAGTTGCAATGATTGAGTGAACAATCCCAGCTGACTCCCTTGCTTGGTGGATAGAAAACTAGATTATTAGTTTCCTGTGGGAAAAAGAGAGTAGCCTTTGTCCCTTGTTGTTGTTGAGATTAAGCATAACCCCTCTCATGGAATCATGATATAGCTAGGGGATGTCCAGTTGAGGAATGGACCAAAGGTCACCCTCATAGTTTGGGTCCACATAATTCATATAAGTGGATGTGTATATAGAAGGCTTTGATCTAGTTTGGTAGAGAGAGTAGAGATATTAAAGAGTGTGATTGTACTTATATTTGAGTAGTACATATTGTATAATAATATGGCATTCATTTCAAATTTTATGTTGTATATAGATTAATGAAATGGTTATCAATAATTTTAGTATGTTTTCTCTGAGTTATTTTGATTTATGTATGTTGTATTTGTGGATATAATAGTTAGTAGATATTTAGTTTTTAAATAAATTTTATGTTGTATATAGATTACTGAAATGGTTATCTATAATTTTAGTATGTTTCCTCTGAGTTATTTTGATGTATGTATGTTGTATTTGTGGATATAATAGTTAGTAGATATTTAGTTTTTAAATAGTTTATTTCTATCATCTTTTTAACTGAGACTTTTCCTTACAAAGGAGTGTTATCTAGTTAAAAACAAAAACTAGTTTGGTTGATGTTAGATTGGAGTGGTCTTTTATTAGTCAATACTTGTGAACCCTAGTATTTGATTATTTGAATCTTGTATGGTCAGTAGTGGGTTTTCTAACATTCTGGTTATTTGAAGAAGTCCTAGCAACATGAGATACAATCCAATTTTTCTTCTTGTTTAAAGTTTGAGGATTATGAGGTAATTTTTGTGGGATAAGTCCCTTACTCCTGATATTATAGTCTGTTTGAACATGTAACTCCTCTGATGTTTCTTATTCAACAAGGTTTAAACCAACAAACACACCTTATAGAATCATGGTTATCTCGTTAGTTTTTTCCTCCACTTATTCTCTTTACTTCGCCATCTACATTTTCACTTGACTCCTATATTTGAATACATTCACCTAGAAAACAGGCTACTAATTTCATGGAATCAATCCATTGAGGGCATGTTTTCTCTGAATTATTTTCTAGGTGATAATTGTAGAAATTTTCCATGACTTCTCCTTCCAAGTCAATGTTGAGGTTTGCATGTGGGGATTCAATAGGTTTTGGGGGAATGTATGGTCTCTTGTAACATACCCAACACCCTCTTTACTACGTTGAGGATATAGGGTAATTCTTAAAAACAAAATTTTTATGTCATGTTCTTCCCCTAATACAAATTTGTAAAGTAACCAACATCCATACTAGGATGGAATCCACATATTTTAGAATTGATATCATAATCCTCATTATCTTTATATTAAATGAATTATGCATACAAACATGAGAATGAAATATAATGAAAATACAATTGATCATTCATAGATATAGATGTAGACGTATACATGCATGTAGAACAACATTCAATTCATAATATAACCACATTAATTCAACACAGTTACAAATAAATCATAACCCTTATCTTTTTGCAAATTATTCACCAACTAGTTATAGACAAAGAATATTCCACCCAATCATAGGATCTCTATTTCCTATGCTCTTTATGCAAAAGGGCCACTCCTGAGCTAAGGATATGAGTCCACAAGGATGAAATCAACTATGGCTATCTCTAATCCTCTCACAAATCCCAATTTTCCTAGAGTTTCATAGTCTATAAACTCCTACCACAATCATGATCCACCAACTCTCTTTCCCACTCAACCTACACAACCCAAGGAACTGAATCCCCTTCTCCGCCATGTAGTCCCTTGGGATATCCTACTTCCCTTATAGGATCCAACATACATTGGTTAGGAAATATCTTTGATGAGGCCTCCATGGATTCCCAGTTATCACTACATTACCTCATTGGAAACAATTTGTCATTCCAGGTATGGCATAAAATGTAACTCCACATATGTGTTTTAGATTAACATGAGAGGTTCATAAATACATTGTAATTGAATATTGGTCTTCCATAACGGGTGACTCTTCCTATCACCGATGACTCTTTATATTTACAATAATGTTACAATTAAACAATCCAAAGGATCATGTGTCCAACATCCACCCCCTTAATTTGAAGGGGTATTTTTGGGTCTAAGCATCATTCTGAACTTTTCGAAAATTTCTCTTCCAAGCACTTTGGTGAAGATGTCTGCAATTTGCTCATTTGTGGGACAATGTCTCAAGTGAATAATCATGGCCTCTACATGATATCAAATCAAATGATAGTTTCTGTTGATGTGCCTAGTTCGATCATGGAATATGGGATTCTTGGACAATTTGATTGTAGAAGTATTTTCAGCTAGAAGAGGAGTATAATTCACTTGTTTCTCCTACAAACATTCAATTATTTTCCGGAGCTACAAAATCTCTTTCATCGCTTCTGTAGCTACAACATATTCTTCCTCTGTTGTGGAATCTGTTGGAATTGACTATTTGTGTGATCACTAGGAAACAACTGATGATGCAAGACTCATGATATAGACTTAAGTTGACACTCTATTTTATTTATCCCCAACAAAGTCTGAATCAAAATATCCGATTAGGTTGAATTCATCCACCTTAGAGTACTTGAGTCTAAAATATTGTATTCCCTTAAAGTATTTTATAACCTTTTTTTATAGCAGGGCAATGTGCTTCACAAGGATTTTTCATGAACTTGGAAATAATCCCAACAACAAATGAAATGTTTGGTTTGGTGGTGGTAAGATATATGATACTTCCCACAAGATTTATATACTTGGTTTCATCCTCAAATTCATTCCCTTATTATTATGTGAGTTTAAAATTCTATTCCATTGGAGTAGAAACATGATTACACTCATTCATGCCAAAATTATTCAACAATTATCCAATGTACTTCTCATGGGAGATGAATATGTACTTTGGATTTTGAATCACCTCAATGCCCAAATAGTTGTGAAGATGTCCCAAATATTTCATCTTGAATCCTTTCTTCAACTCTTTCTTTATGGATGCAATGTAGCTTTCATTGTTCCCTATTATCAATATATCATCTACATATACTAAAATATAAACAATAGTTTTTCCAATTTGTTGACAAATAAAGTTACATAATTCAATATTGAAATGCTTGAAATTCAATTTCAGAAGATGCTCAATTAATTTTTCATACAATGGCCACGTTGCTTGTTTCAAGACATATAAGGAATTGATGAGTTTTCATGCCTCATGTTATTGTCCCTTCACAACAAAACCTTCTAGTTGAGACATGAAAACATTATCTTTCAAGTCTCCATCCAAGAAAGTTGTCTTCACATCCATTTGATGAATTTTCAAGTTGTCTTCACATCCATTTGATGAATTTTTCATCCATTTTGTGTTTCCATGGAAAATAGAGTATGAATGGTAGCCCATTTTGTTGTGGAGAAAACATTATCCTCATAATCAAAAACTTCTTTTGCAAATCCTTTTTCATGAGCCTTTAATTGTTCTTGTCAAGTGAGCCATATTATTTTTAATTGTTTTTGAATACCCACTTCCAGCTGATTGGTTTGGTTCCAAATGGAGGGTCAACCAACTTGCATGTCCCATTCTTTATGAGAGAATCATATTCCTATTGCATTTCTTATTTCCATTCATAATGAAAAGTGGCTTCTTCAAAGGAAGTCGGTTCAAGGTTAGTAGATAAATTCAAATCACAATCTTACGAAACATCCATATCATCTACATCACTTGAGTTTGAGCTATCTACATTACCTCCAACATGTCTTAAGGAAATTTTGGATCCTGTCTTTCTGACCTCATTAGGATGAACACTTTCAAGTGTTTTTGTGATCCATTTTGGTGGATCTTTATGAGATGGTCTATATTTATCAACTAAATGAGATGGTGTTGCAATCAAGACTCGTATTTTCAATCCTCTTGATCACATCATCCAAATGAACTTTAGGTTTCGATGAAGTGGATGGAACTTCTTCATGTGGGGGAGATGGTGCTTCAAAAGGATATTCCAGAGATTGAACACATATAGGGATCCCCCCTTCAATATTTGGAATCTCATCATCAAATTCATGATATTTATTTATATGTGTGAATCCGTCTAGATGATAAATATGTACTCACGAACTACCAGAAACTCACACAATTTTACTGTCACTGTCTCTGCTTCTATCACTCTATCACTGTAAACCTGATACTCAAAGCCTATCACTGTAATATTATCAACTAGATCGGATATACTTACATAAATAAATTAAATATATTTAATATTTAATATATTTGTATATATTTAATATATTTAATATTAAATAAATTAAATATATACCAACATCATCAACTATATGTCCCAACATGTACCCCAATCATATACCAAATATATATACCAATATAACCATAAAAATTGCTCTAGAAATACATCACACTATCCATAACCAAATACCATAATCCCTCACTTCAAAACATGTGTCAAACCCTCACTGTTATGTAGCATCAATCATGTATTAACCATATACCAACATCACTAACAAAGACCTCTCACAATGTGCCACAAGATATACCAATAACATTCAAACATGCACCAACAATATTCTTCAACATATCTGCCTCAAAACATTTACTATAGCAAATGCCATACCTCCAAGAGAGAATATCCCAAACCTATCAAAGTCATGCCTCAAGCATGCTCCACAATACCACTAAGATACAATCTCAAAACATAACCATGAACATACCTTTACCTCTGTAGCATCCCTACTGTATCTAATCTCTGACAAACATACCTACAGTCTCTCCTCAGATCCTGCAACCTAGAACAAGCATCTTCCTCCCTTCCCTTTCTACAGATATGTGCTTTCCCTTTCTATATATTGCAGATATTTGTGCTTTCCTCCACTATTCCCTGCGGGTGTCCGCACCCTAACTGCTCTGCAGCTTGTGGATAACCTCAAAAACCCTTGAACAGTCAAAATTTTTGTATCTCTAAAACTTTCGCTCCTTCAAACCTTCACTGCCTCAGACCTACGCTTTCTCAGAATTGTCATTGTATACCTGCAAATAACCTTTCACAAAATATAAATTCAATAATGTTCAATAGTTAGGTAGGTTCTAATAGGATTCCCTTTCTCTCTTATTTATACTTTCCAAGTGCCTTCCGCTAGAATTTCCTTGTAATTGTTTTACCCCTTTCTCCACCTTTTAGGGATAACCACTTTCTTGTTGCAACTAACAATTTCTTAATTAGTCAAATCATAACTTATTTACCCTTAACCACTTTCTTGTTGCAACTAACGATTCCTTAATTAGTCAAATCATAACTTCTTTACCCTTAACTACTTTCTTGTTTTTTTTTTCGTTTGTTAATGTGGCCGAACCTTTTGGCATCGGGATTAACCTGTGGCATGAGAAACGGTGACTCAGGGGCATCTATGCCGTCAAAATCACCCGGGGATCGCACCTGGCCTGAGCCACACCAACCCTTAACATGGTTGGAATTTTTTTCCCCGTAGGTTTCAAACCGGTGACTTTTCAACACGGAGTGGCTTAACAACACACTCCGTCACCGACTGTCCTACACCTCGGGGACCTTAACTACTTTATTGTTGCAACCACTTTATTATTTAAATAATTTCTCTTTGCAACCACTTTGACCACTTTATTATTTAAATAATTTCTCTTTTCAAGCACTTTCTTGTTGCAACTAACAATTCCTTAGTCAAATCATAACTTCTTTTCCCTGGACTGACTTCTTGTTGCAACCACTTTATTATTTAATTTATTTCTTGTGCAACCACTTTTACTAGGGAATCTTCTTTATGACTTTCTAGAAGATTTTGGCTTCTTGTTGACCTTCTAGGGGCTTCTAGATTACTTTAAGGGGCTCTCCAAATTCTCAAGACCATATCTCCCTAACCGTGACTAACTATGTGATGTACCACATATCATCGAAAACGACATGACATGTACTATCCATCCACAATATTATTACTTGCATATTCATTGATATTCATGCCTTTATACCTTAAAAAACTCAACTCTCTTACCCATATCTTTGTGCTAGTACCAAAATTCTACAAAGGTTGACATAAATATCTAAGGGTTGACATCAATCTCCAAAATCACTATTCAAAGGTTGACATCAATCTCCAAAATCACTATTCAAAGGTTGACATCAATGAAAACCAATTTTCTAAACCAATTGTCCAAAAAAGGAATCAAATCATGGAGTTATCCCATATCTGACACCACTGTCAAGCGAAGTTTGGAAAAAAACGTAAATCCACAGGTGTTTTGAATTAACATGAGAGGTTCATAAACACATTATAATTGAGTATTGGTTTTCCCTAACGGGTGAATCTTCCTATCACCTATGACTCTTCATATTTACAATAATGTTGCAATAACACAATCCCAAGGATTACATGTCCAACATAATTTCCCATACACACAACCATAATTCTTCTTAATTTCATGACATTCATTTCCCATAATTTATTTACAACATTAGTGCAAAAACTTAGCTCGAAGAGAAAAATCTCCATGAAGAATGGTTATCCAACTACCCTTCGCATGCCCAAAACTATGGGATATATTTTCATTCTAATAATACACCATTTGTCTTCGTAAGAAGCATATGTATGTTAGGGATGTTAGGGACCTAACCTCCCTAACCCCTCACATAAGTAGAATACTATATTTTCCATGTAATAAAGGATGACATTAGTTGATAAGGCCTATTTAATAAACGTGAACAAGTCAATGTAAGAAAACCTAATAGAAGCTTCTTCTTCTAGAAAGATCTTACTCTAGAATGTTCTTTAAAAGATATAATTAGTATAAATAAGAGTAGGAGGAATGAGAAATATTTGTCTTGAGAATTATTGTAATAGATAGTTTCTCTGTTGGAGGTTTCCCCATCGAAGAAGAAAGTGAACATTGCTTCCTATCAATAAAGGTATTATTTTTTGTTGTGGTTCTCTACATTTTATTGTTCTGTTGGTATTTTCTGCAGTATTTTTGTTTTATGCATAATATAATAGATTTGGTACCTAAAAAGTGGTATCAGAGCGCTTTTCTTTATGGAAGTTGTGGGAATATTTTTCCAGGGTAGAGACGTGTATTTTCAGTGTATTTAAATCATAGATATATGTTGCATAACAGGTAAAATTGAGTTGCGGAAGACTACATGCAGGAAATGCATACGATTTCATGGGGTTTCCTAGAAACATATGTTTCACCTTGTTGGAAACCTCTGTAACCTCTGTTGATACCCCTCAAGTAGTATCTCATTAGATAGAATCTATACACGACCATAAATACCATGTACCGACATGTATATCAGGAGTCCCCTAGGTCTCCTGAAACTAGCTCTAGATCATATGATTGGCTTCCTGAATGCTATAGTGAAATTGAGAACATCACTTGGGAAGTTACTCTCTAGTACCTAGGAAATCGATTAGTACAACTAAGGGTACAATTGAGCCTCCTCAGTTGGTTCCCTGAGATATTGGGTCGAGTATTACTGTTTGACCCTCCACATATATCAAAGAGATATAACATAGGGAAAACCCTTGTCTGTAGTAACTCTGAAAACCATAACCCTTCATAAAGGAAGAGAAGCTATATATTGTCGTGCAACATTAGCTCCTAGATTTTGGTTGCAACATTCCTACAAAAAATGATTTCCTATTAACATTCTTGGAAAATTGTCACTACGGTATTCTTTGGGATAGATTCTAAGTCTACAGAAGTAAAAAATAAAAAATAAAATATAGTGGTCCCACTGACACCCTTATTTGCGACCTATCTTATTGGATTTATCTCTTCTCCTTGATCATTGTGGTACCTATCAATTCTAAGAAAAAAAAATCATGGACCCCCCACCTATCCCAACACCCTTATTTGACACTTATCCCATTTCATTCCTCTTTTCACCCTAATCACCATCATATATATCATTTCTATGTCTTTTTTTTGTGGACCCGTTTCCCCTCCCTGACACCCCTCATTTTAAATTGGCCACCACTTTCAACCAATAACTCCTTCACCTGCAATCCAAATTGAAACATCACTCAAAGAACATCCATAGAGTAAATTCTGAAATTACTTCCACCAATTCCAAATCTGCAATCTTCGAGGCTAAAATTATGGGAAAATTTGTAGAATTTAAGGGTGAATTGGCCTCCCTCACCACCACTCTCATCCAATAGTTAAAAAAGTCCCATGGATCTCCCTCCTCTAAAAAAAATTCACACTATGAAGGTGAGGAACCTTACCATAATATTCCCTTTCATTCCAACTACCCTCATCGTGACCCTCGTATTCCCAAAGTTGAGGTGAACAAATTTGATGGATCAAATCCCACAGGATAGGTCACTCAAATGGAACATTATTTCTCCTTACATGGAATTACTGATGAGTTGGCCAAACTTCATTATGGTTTCCTCTATCTCTATCTTGAATGATGGTAATGGAAGAAATCGTGTAGAAATACATTCCAAGGGTATGATGCTTGGACACAGTTTGTTGCAGATATTTATCAACGCTTTGAAACTGACACCCACTATCTAGGTCGTTTGTCTAAGTCAAAACAATATGACACAGTGGAAGACTTTATATTTTCCTTTGAACACTTGGATTTCGGAACACAGGGCATGCCACATCCCTTCTTTAGGGAATTATTTATCAGTGGCCTCAAGGATGAAATCCACACCCAAGTCCTAATGGCTCTCCCTCAAACTTGGTTGGAAGCTACTCAATGAGCCAATGAATACCAATAGATTATATCCTCCTAGAACCAAAAACATCCTTTATTCCTCACACTCAAACCACCTATCCTACCGCTCCTACCACTCCTCTCAAGATTTAAAAATTAACTCAAGAAGAAATAGATGAACGCCAAATCAAGGCCTTTTATATAATTGTGATGAAAAATAATTTTTGAGGAAAAAGTGTAAGGAATAGAAAATTTGTATGGACATTTATGAGGATTTTTCTGACCAAGAGGTCGAAGTTTCCCCAGTGGAATACCTACCCCAACAGATGCTCCTACTCCACTCTCTGATCCACCAGAAGTTGAACCATTGATTTGGTTTCATGCCCTTACTGGATTTTGTACTCCACAAACCCTCAAGCTCATTGAATACATTAAGAACATGAAGTCCATCATCCTCATTGATAGTGGCAACACCCATAATTTTATTCATCATCACATTTACTAGGAAATTAATTGCTATATCCATGTTGTCAGCAATTTTCAAATAATAATTGTCAATGGTGGTTCCATGAAATGTGGTAGGTGTTGTGAAAATGTGTGCCTACAAATTAGTCAGTACCACCTGGAATATCATATGTTTTCTATCGACCTTGGTGGTTGTGACATTGTGCTCGGTGTTGAATGGTTGCACACTCTGGGACCCATCCTCATGGATTTTAAGGAAATAACCATGCAATTCCAATGAGAGGGAAAATAGTATAATTTCAAAGGCATCACATCAGGCTCCCTTGAGATCATCATTCCCCATCTAATGGAAAAGATCCTCAAAAAAGATCATCTGATAATTATTTCCCAACTCCATTGCAATTGAGACACACTCTATGCATCCTGACCTCCAATCTATCCTCTCCAAATATCAAGCCAAATTTTCCTCTCCCCATGGGCTTACTCCTTCCTGTGGTGTTCATTATCATTGTGTTCCTCTAGTACTAGGTAGCCTCCCTACCAGTGTTCACCCTTATCATCATCCCTTTTCTTAGAATAATGAAATTGAGAAAATTGTTTAATAATTTCTTGAAGCAAGTGTTATCCATCCTAGTACCATCCCCTATTCATTTCCCATGGTCATGGTACTCAAGAAGGAAGAAACTTAGCACATGTGTCCCAAATTTCACGCCATCAACAAAGTCACCATCAAAGAAAATTTTCCCATTCCTATCATTCATGAACTATTGGATGAGTTGAGTGGTGCTCAATACTTTACTAAATTTGATCTCCATTCTGGCTACCACTAGATACATATGAAAGAGGAATAAATTCCCAAGACTACCTTTAAAACTCACGAGGTTCACTAAGAGTTCTTGGTCATTCCCTTTGGCTTGTGTAATGCTCCCTCCACTTTCCAAAGTCTCATGAATCATGTCTTAGTCCGTTCCTTTGTCATTTTTTCTTAGTTTTCCTTCATGATATTCTCATCTATAGTAAAACTTGGGAATCCCATCTCTCCCATGTGGATCAATTTCTCCATCTACTCTCTCAACACAAACTTTTCCCCAAATAGTATAAATGCGCCTTTAGAGCCCCTGAAGTGGAGTACTTGGGTCATATTGTCGGAAAGGATGGAATAGAGGTGGATCCTAAGAAAATTCAAGCTATGAAGGATTGACATCGCCCTAAAACTCTTAATATCTTGTGTGGTTTTCTTTTTTTAATAGGGTATTATCACAAGTTTGTCCAAAATTGTGGAAAAATTGCCACACATCTCATTGCTCTCCTTAAAAAGAACGCTTTCACTTGGAATCCAGTGACTGGTCAATCCTTCACCTATTGAAAGAGGCTATGTGCATGACTCCCATCTTGTCCTTTCCTTACTTCTTAAATGCTTTTTTCCTTGAATGTAATGCTTTAGGGAAAGGAATTGGAGCAGTCCTCATGCAAGATGGTAGGCATTTGGCCTTCACTAGCAAACAACTTTCGGAGATACATTTGGGCCAATCAATATATGAAAAGTAAATGTTGGCTATTATGCATGTCTTGGATCTCTAGTGTCCTTGTCTCTTGGGGAAATGCTTCCAAATTAAAACTGATCATCAGAGCCTCAAGCATTTCCTAGAACAATGAATTTCATCCTCGAAGAAAAAAAAATGGGTGATCAATCTATTTGGATATGATTATGATATCATTTTCAAGAAAGGAAAATAAAATGTGGTTGTTGATTCTCTTTCCAGGAGGTATGAATAAGAAGGGTCCCTATTTTCCATCTCCTTTATTGTAACGGATTGGCTCCAAGTTGTTCGCTAAGAATGTATGCAAGATCTCAAACTCTCTTGTCTGATCC
Organism: Picea glauca; assembly: GCA_000966675.3. Taxonomy (NCBI): domain Eukaryota; kingdom Viridiplantae; phylum Streptophyta; class Pinopsida; order Pinales; family Pinaceae; genus Picea; species Picea glauca. Next base: position 500,717 of record JZKD02S2282859.1, on the reverse strand, counting down.
AACAATTGCAACACCATTCTCCAACTTCTCTAGGGTACTCTTGACACAATGAATATCTTCTCTACAAAGGCTATCTGTATTTAATAAAATAGTTGTAACTTAAATACATAGTGATTGTTGAGCTTCATGCTTCACCCACAATTCGAATTTAGGGTTTACCAAAACCTACGAAAGGGTCAAATGTTTTTTTTCCTAGCATGGTATGAACATGAAATCTACACATTTTTGGTTGAATGTGATATATGTCAATGCAACAAGGGAAAAAAAATCAAAGCCCCAGGAACACTCCAACCACTTTTGATTCCCCCTACTATTTGTAGGGATATTTCTATGGATTTCATTGTTGTCTTACCTAAATAGGGAAATAAGTCAGTCATCATGGTGGTAGTTGATCGTCTTTCCAAATATGCTCATTTATGTACTCTTCAACACTAATTCACCACATCCTCAGTGGCTCAAATTTTCATGGATAATATTTTCAAACTTCTTGGCATGCCACATTCTATTGTCTCTCATAGAGATTCAACTTTCACCAGTAATTTTTTGCAAGAATTGTTCAAGATATAGAAAACACAATTGCATCTCAACACCACCTATCATCCCCAGACTGATGTTCAAATTGAAGTTTTGAAAAAGTTTCTAGAAACATACTTGCATTGTTTTTCTATGATAGGAAAAATCAATGGGCTTAGTGGTTACCCCTATCTGAATGGTGGTACACCACCTCTTACCATACTACTACTCGCATGACTCCTTTTGAAGAAATCTATGGAAAAAATCCATTGTGGGTTCTCTCATACATGCCAGGGGTTTCGCAGGTTTAGGAGGTTGAAAACATCTTATAGTATGAGAGGCCATTCTCCATACCCTCAAAACAAATTTGGTCATGGCTCATAATCACATGAATAAATAAGCAGATCAAGGTCATTCCAAACGTCAATTTGTTGAATGGGTCTTTGTCTACAACCTTATAAGAAGTCTTCAATCAAAGTTGAACACTATCAAAAACTTTCTCTTTATGGACCTTATATATTTCTCAAGTGAGTGGGGAATATGGATTTCCAATTATCTCTTCCCATTCATTCTAATATCCATCCTATTTTTTCATGTCTCATGCTTAAAGAAAGTGATTGGAACTAAGTTCCAAACTCAAACTAGTCTCCTTGAGTTGGATGAAGAAGGTTCCATTTGGTTGCAGCCACAAGTAGTATTGGACCAGTGAGAGCATCACCTATGTCAATGCATCATCAAGGAAGTGTTAGTTCAATGGAAATATACAATTCCAGAAGATACCACCTGGGAGTTGGCCACCATTCTGCAACAATTTCCTCATCCCAAGCCTTGAGGACAAGGTTGTTCTTCAAGGGGGAGGGCATGTTAGGGACCTAACCTCTGTAACCCCTTAGGTAGGTAGAAAAATATATTTTCCATGTAATAAAGGATGACATTAGTTAATAAGGATTATTTAATAAATGTGAACAAGTCAATGTAACGATACCTAATGGAAGATTTTGCTTCTAGAAAGATCTTCCTATAGAATGTTCTTTAGAAGATAGAATTAATATAAATAAGAGTATAATGCATGCAAAATATTTTTGTTGATAATTATTGTAATAGAGTGTTGCTTCGATTCAAAGTTTCCCCCTCTAAGATGAAAGTCAACATTGCTTCCTATCAATAAAGGTATTATTTTTTGTTGTGGTTCTCTACATTTTATTGTTTCGCTGGTATTTTCTGCAGTATTTTCACTTTCTGCTTAATATAATAGATTTTTTACCTAACAATGTATCTCTCTTGGAAACTACTCATGAGGTTGATAGGATTTAGGGTAAAATGAGGCAAAGGAATTAGTCTTTGGAATAAAATAATATTATCTTACTTTGGCCCCCTTGAGCAATATAAGCCCTCTTTTTCTCCTCTCTTGTGGAATCATAGCCCCCCATGTTTTTGTCATTTTCTATCTATACCTTATGATGCATATTTTTATTATCATTCAATGTATAATCTACATACAACGTCATTGTTCATATTTTACCCATTCATCATGTACACATATTTACTAGTATTATTGGGATCAAAACTGGGGGTGTTACATCTTTGAAAGAAAGGTCTATAAGGACATCATGTTAAAGTTCCTTCTCCAAATTTCCTTTTGATATCTATGATTTCATCGATTAGAAGTTTAATCATATGTTGAATTTTTTCTAACTCGATATAATCTTTTTGTTCCCCCCCTAAGGTTGATTTCTCCTAAGGTCTATGCAAGATAACAATTTTCCTGGGTTGAATATTTTCCCTTTTGGTGAACGAAGCATGGATTTATTCATACCCCATCATCTCAAATTAAACCTTTTTAGCTTCCTCAAAATTTTAATCTAATGTATTCTTTCAAGTTTGTTTAACAAACATGTAAATAGGAGATGGTAAGGCATTAGCATAAACTTCAATTTGAAGTTCCTTCATTGGTTTTGTATCTACTTTAAACTTATTTATGACTATGGTAAACCTTTCCTCAAAGTTATTAACTCTTACTTTTGGACCCGTTACTAACAAGGGGAATTTTCCCATCAACACTCCTATGATGGCTTCTTCCCCAATTTTATCTAGAAAAATCCTTTTGAAAATGACCCCAATTCATTATTGATCCAAATTGTAAATTGAAGTACTAAGTTGAGGCTTTGTTTTCGAAGGTATAAGGGAAATGATAACATAATACATATTCAAGTTCTATGTTCATTAGTTTTATAACCAAAATAAAATTCTTAATATGATATTCTAGTGGTCTAGATAGATAAAGGTCATACTTAGGTAAAGGTTTCTCTAGATGCTTATGTAAGTTATGCTTTTTTCCAAGAAATGACACATCGTCTTTGGATAACCAGGGTTGATTTTTGTTTTGATTGTTTTCCATGTTTGAAAATATAGACATAGTTTCTAATTTTTCTAATTTGATTTTGATTCAGAGTGACTTCTAGAATATTTATTTTCTATAGGATATGGAGTAGGATTAGGGTCTAGAGAAATTAGGTTCAAAGGTTGAGAAATTTCTTGAAGTGCTAATTTTAACAAATATCTATAGTGTGTACTAGGGTTCTATCCCTATTTTAACCCAAGGGGGCATATATTGGGCTAAATGTATATGATATGACCCTAAGGGGGGAATGTATGGGTTAAAATTATATGTAATAGTGGTCAACGTACTAAATATACCAAATGTGCAATGATGTTTTAAGGATTTATTGTGTAACTAATGTCTCTTATCTATCGTGGATTTGTGTTTCATGCTCATATATTGTGTACATTTTCTGTAATCTAATTTATTATGTTATCTTGAGTATTTTTTACATAACAATATCAGGTGTGTGTAACACTCTAGGTGGCACATGTTTTTCATGGAATTAATGGAGCAATGTTAAAATAACTAATCTATCTATAATATGTCCATGTTATTCATTTGAAATAATTTACTTTCTTGTTTGATACTATGTAAGGTATTTTATCTTCATAATCAAGATTATGTTCAATGTTCTCCAAATCATGGAAATTGGGTTGGTCAGGAGATATTTTAGGATTTGTATTTTCACTTTCAGTATGTGGTTTGCTAGTAGATGACCCATTTTTTGGAATTGAATCAGGCATACAATGTCAACCCTATTTATAGAACCAAATTTGTTGATGGGGTGAAATTATCAAGTGTCAACATCAAGTTTTTTCCACACCAAACATGAAAGCGTCTAATTGGGCCTCTTTTTTGGGTTAAACCCCTGTTGTTGATACATGGGTATTTTTCCCTATCAACAAATCCTAAGGACTCCTAAGGAAATTGAACCTAAACCCTAAATTCATCCTCCTTAGAGAAGAGAACATGACCTCCATATAAGAGATTCTAGGAAATTTACGAGCTAAGGTAATTGACAAACTCCTAAAGTGGAGTTAGTACGTGAAACAAAAGTGGAGTTACTATGTGAAAGAAATGAGCATGTTTATGGTGATTAAACTATGCCACCTATGTTCATTTGTCACCATATGGGAAAAATGTTGTGTGGAAAATTGTGAAGTTCTAGTTATAATTGACTTGAGATTTTGAATTTGTTTTTTTTTGTTAAGAGAAATTCTTTCCTAAACTTTCCTTTTGATTTATGTTGATTGGTGTGATACCAAATCTATCATAGTAATTAAGAGAAAGATATTCTTTTTATATGGTTTCGTATTGTTAGAATTTTCTTAACATACAAATGCCATAAATGAATCATTAGACCAACAAACCCTACTTTTGATGTTGGTAATGAAGGCACATTACATTTCACCAACTACTTTAAATTTGACCCCATGTCTCTATCATTTCGCAATTTGACCCCATGTCTCTATCATTTGATCCACAAATAATGATCCATGCACATATCCTCTACCCTCATCTCCTCAAAACTCCCAACCTATTTTTGGTAATTCTTACGAACTCTTTACCTTAAACTATTTTCCCACCTTCCTACTCCCGTTCCATTAGGTGACATTAGCATTGCTTAAATCTTGGTAAAACATGAGAAGGGAACATAAATTTATCCCTAAAAGAATGAGGATAGGGATAGGTTATCCCTATTAATATTGATGGATGATGGATAGTTATTCTTACATCCCAAACAAAATATCAATGTCCAAACTAAAGAACATTCATGCATTATTTACATTGCTGATGTGCACTAATCAACAATATCCTTGTGTTATTATTATGCATATCCCTTAATGCAATTTTCAATATAAAGACCTTTATAAAAATGTTATATTTTCCTCTCATAGACTTTAAAAATTCACCTCTTAAAATCTCTTTCCATCCAATCATATATGAGTATGTATCATTTGTTTATATTAGCTCCCTTTCCCACTAGCACTTCACAAATCCTATATAGAACCCTCAACATAACAACCATGTCTCAAAAGGGGAATTGAAAATGTTCTTCTAGATGTTATGATATTTTATCGTTTGATACATTTCTTCTTCCACTCACTATTATCATAATTTGCTCGCCATCATTGAGTCTTCCACAATAAATTCCATCAATTGTAAACCATGATTTTGTTTTCTATCTTTGAAACACGTGTTTTCTTTCCTTAGTAAAAAATAAAAATAATTTACTTTTTGCCCCCTTTTCACTCTTATTTCACTTTTCCTTATGAATTCAATGGGTCTTATTTCTCTTATAATGCATGATGATGGACCCTATTTTGTGAAAACAACATACTACATTTTTCATCCTCTCAAACAAATGTATGATGGACCCTATTTTGCTTTTTTCTTTCCAAGGCTCTCTTTTTTACTCACTTTCCTATTACACCTCGACTCGAATGAAATTCATAATAAGGATTTATATTTTATGAAAATGGACCTTCTATAAAACAAATTCTCACTTGATCACATCATGTTGTGAATTTATCTAGGTTCCCTTCAAACTTATTGTTTCCCCCTCTCAATCTAAATCACACAAAACCCTTTTTAGAGCTATATTTTGTGTTTAAAGGTAATTTTCCTTCATTAATTTATTGCTTTGTGGTCTTTCTTAATCTCTCATGAGTATTAGTTAACTCCTTTCCTTCATTTTTTCATTTTTTTAGCCCCTCTATGTCTAAATATTTTGACCCTATGGTGCTAGTTTTAAATGCAATTTTTGTATATGGTTAATTGATTTGAAAATCCTTAGATACCACTTACTCATTTAAAATATACATGTTAGCATATAACTTGATTCATAATTAATTTCTTGATCATATTAAGGTGATTTGCATAAATTTATGATGTGCTTCTTATCCAAAAACTCATAAACTAATGATTAATTTGAAGAATTATGAGATAGCACAGTAGAAAATAAAAGAACTCAAATATTCAATGTTGATGACATATATTACTTCATATCCAAGTCCCCTTTAAATAGTGAGACTGCTCTTCATAATATCAAAATGTCAAATTACATTACAACATGGATTTGCAAAAGCCAATTTGAAGGAGTCTCTTTAATTCCACTGCACAAACTCATTAAATGAATTTATCATTGAATTCTTTACGAAATTATGAGAAAAATGAGTATAAAGTTGAGCATATTCTGAACTGGCTCAATTTTACCCTTTTTGCACGCCAAACGATGCCATATGATGCTCATTAATAGAAATTTGGACTAAGAATTTTAAAAATGACCTCTTAGAACAAAACTAACATCACTATTGAACTCCTCTTGGAAAAATGAGAAAAATGAGTATAAAGTTCACTACATTTGGACAAAGTACCTCATGGCACACAAATCTATGCAACACATAAAATTAGCTTCTCTTTGGCACACACTCCAATGCCCTTGTACAATACCTCTGTCTTAGGATCCATGCATCCTCGAAATTTGTTGCTATCTCGGAATCTGTGCCCATAAATGTTGAAATAATGTAACTGCAAAGTGTATTCTTATTATTATTTGATATATTATTCATTGGATCAATCCCCATTGTGGATTGATCATGTTGGCTATTGTAAAAGGACCAAATCCCCTTTTGTGGATTGGTCATAATGTAATTGTAATAGGCAGAAAGAAAAGTCGGCCCCATAATATATTAAAGAGGCCCTGAAATATAATAAAGGTGGTTATAACCACCCATATTAAGAAGTCGGCCCTACCAGTGAAGAGACACTTCACACGTGCCAGATTAGTATAAATAAGGAGGCTAGCGCCTCACTTAGACACACCTCACTTGCTCATTGAGAGACAAGTTTCAGAACTGCAGTTGGAGAAGAGAGAGAGAGAATGGCACATCTTTGGGAGAGGATATTCTGTATTAGCTTAAGTTATCTCTTAGCATTGTATTGGCTATCTATAATAAGGAAGTTTTGCTAGGTTTTCTTCCCCTAGAGGGTTTCCCAAGATAAATTATGTGTCTCTTGTGATTGTGTATTTCTCAATGATCTTGTATTATACTATTGTTATCTATTAAAATGCAAAGAACTATAATAATGGTTTAAACATTAACATGGTATCAGAGCCAAGTTGAAGAAAGCATCTTTCACAAGAGTGAAAAACGTCACGGTTGTCGTACATGCAAATTAGGGATTTTTGATGGTGAAGCTTTCCAGGCCTAAAACCATCTAGAAAAGTGCGCCCTCCCCCAAGTATTAGTTTGGCACTCTCAGTGCACCTTTTTAGTGGCTAGATCTCCCAGAAAGTGAAACCCTTATTTCACAAAGTACCAGAAAACCAAAAAACTAGAGTACCAGAAGTACCAGAAGTACCAGAGTACCAGAAGTACCAGAAAACCAGAAGCACCAGTCCAAAAATTTGTAGATCAAGTTTGAGGGGGGTAAAAGTTGGATTTTCAGAAATCTGACTGCACCAGCTTACTCACCTCAACTCAGTGCATCTATCCCCTAGATCGGAATTTCAAATTTTGAAGTTTGAAACATTAGGGTTTTTCTCATAAAAACCTAAGTTGTAGTTGCAGTTGCAGTCTTAGAACCAGTTGTAGTTGCAGTACCAATAGCAGTTGTAGTCGTACTGCCAGTTGCAGTCACCCTTGAAGTTTTTAAGAGTTGGTAATGATTACTGTTGTTGCCAGATGATGCCACTACCTAGAAATGATATCAGAGGTATGTACTCACATATGTTTAAATGGTTAAACTTTAAACAGTATTTGTAGGAGAAGGGATCTCTTTCCATAGATCTAGAAGGATCTCAAGATCCAACATATTCAGAAGAACAATGTAACTCAGGTTTGATTATTCTGATGTGTTGAAGCTATGATCAAATTATTAGATGGATTAAAGTAGAGATCATAGAGTTTATTCTCTAACCTAACCTTCTGTCAAGATAGCGTATTGTCTTAGTACAGAAGACAGGTTGAAGAAATCACTCGTCACTTGAGGCAAGGAGACTTGGAAGAAAAGCAATCACTCATTCCTGAGGACAAGGCTCCAAGTTTGATTAATCAAGTTAATAATATTCAAAGGTGTTAACGCTCTGTAATTTCTCAGGATGAGGGAGAAATTGACAGAGGTAACTGTTTCAACTGCTTGGAGTCTTGGATCTAGCCCTCCAATACTCAGAGAGGGCTCTCTTTGTATGATTTAGCTTGGTTTGGAATATGATATTAGGCTAGTTGTGAAGGATTCGGGTTTTTGGTTTTTAAATGGTTGGGTTGGGACAACAAGGAGGACCATTGGGCAAATGGGGTCTACACTTAAATATATTACTCACTCTCAGATCTAGACAAATCTCCTACACAGGGCAAGGTAGTGGAAATGTTGGATTGAATTAAGTTTTAATGGTGTTGATTGAGGAAGAAATAGGGGAGGAAAAAGCCAGGCAAAGGAGCAATTAAGAATTCCTAAATTGAGCTTTTAGAAGAGAAACATAAAGATTATCAAGAACCAGATGTAGAGTATTTCTCTAATAAATTCTGCTCTGTTAATTTTTCTTTGACAATAAGAATTTGAAAATAAATGAAATGATAACTGGAAAAACACATAACAGAGAAAAGAAACGCCACCAACACCTCAACACAGGAATCCTGTCAATAGCTTGCCTATTACTGATCGATCATTTCAAGATTACAAAAAAAAGATTTCTAGAATGGAAAAGCCCATAGTCTAGCAAAGAAAAATACTTCCTCTCAGGTCAAACCCTCCTCTATTGCAAAATCACTACCTTTTTATAATGAAACAGTCCCTCTACTCATTTATTCGCTAGCCAATAAACTCTAACAGAATCAAAACAAAGAATACCAAAAATAAAGTTGTTAAAGCTCGGATTGTTGGATATTTGTTGGAGTCAAATATTCTTAGACTGGAAATGATTTAAACCATCATCTGCCACTTGTAAATTTGGATATCTTTCGACTGCCATTTGTGCCCCAAGTGCCGCCTTGAAATCTGGAAAATTGATTTTCTGCCACATATTCTGGAGATGATATTTTACTGGATGGCTTTGCTCCTGTAAAGTCTCAACCATAATTTAAATTCCCAAATATGTTCCCTAAAATCTTGTAATAGTAAATGCTTCAAATATCTCAATTCGACAGTGGTGTATTTCACATCAGGGTAAAGCTAACTGCCCTCTGCACCATTAGGTCCAATTTCAAAATTTGTTTGATCCCCTTTCACGAAAATAGAGTGATTGATTGCTATGACAATATTAGCTGGGAATGGTGTCTCTGCAATTAATTTGACAACCTGCTCCACGGAGATATAGACCTTTTCTAGAGTCTCACCAATCTTCTTTGCCCAAAGAGCCACAAGCTCATTGAAGGACAAAGTGTTGGCAGGAAGTCTCAAGTATAAGCTCTTGTTCAAAGTTTTGGGATCGTCCACTGCCTTGATTGTGAATGTTCCAACGTCTTCCTCCTTCACATACACAACTTAGCATTTCCATCTCCAAGAATGACAACTTTATCCCTTGGAGGAGTTGTAAGGCTAGCCTGTGCTAGCATTGGAATGAAATACCCAACAAAATAGTTGTTGGAGACGTATGTATAAGGAATGCCCTCTACCTCGATTTTCCCTACGAACTTTGGCTTTAAGCTCAAATATACTCTTTGCAGGCTCCACTGCATGGACGTCATCAACATCATTCCCAAACTTAGATGGAAAAAACCTCTTGATGGTTCCGACTTCTTTAATAGCCTTGATAATATTTAACTGACTGGCTATTTTTTCTCCTCCTACTGTGGAGATTACTACATCCACCTTCTTCACTGCCTCCATAAGTCTTGCATGGTCCTCTAATGATCCATTGAGTATGTTAGTTCCTGAAGCCTTGAAAGAGTCCAGAGGCTGAGATTTCTAAGGCTTAGAAGAAGCCATGGCATCTCTGATCAGAAGGAAGGTGGGATGGCCCAGAGCAAGGCTGGCTTTGACAACATGGCAACCAATGTAGCCTGTTGCTCCAATTATCAAAATCCTGCTGATGCTTCCCATGTTTTCCTTCAAATTCAACGGTATTACAATAATGCTAACATAAAGGAGTCATATCTGCCAAGAGATAGACCAAACAAATGTACGATTTCCTTCAAAACTGAATGTGATGCCTCGAAATGTTGGAGTTGTGGATTCTGCTCCTGAAAAATTGGGATGCCCTGTGGCTACCAAATTGTCACGAACACATCACTTTGATCACATACAATATAGTCAAGAGCAGCCATATGAGAAGAATACAAAGAAAATGCTTCCAACTCCTTTCTATTTGACAGAGTGTCCTTAGTGTAGAAGTTTGGAAAAAGGACTTTTAATGGTCTTAATGTTTCTTCTCCTCCATAAACTTCTCCAGATGCAACATAGTGATATGAATCATTGCCAAAACCTAAAGCCCGCAACATTAAGCCCACTTCTTCAAGAGTTAAAGGGAATTTCCTATGTCTTCGCTCTTGGTCACAATATGCTTTAGAAAATGTTTTCCATAGCTCACGGATTTCTCCAATCCACTTTTTTCCTTGTCTTCTCCAGCATAGTAACGCCATGAGAATGCAAGCATATCAGGGTCAAAACCTCAAGTGAACTGCAAGGAATCGCCTGCTTTTCCTCCTCATTCTGTTGACTAGAATTTGGCCCATCTCCAAAAATGCGCATTGCAATGCGTGGTAATTCACTCTTCCTTGTAGAACTGGAAGAACTCTAGTTTTATAGAAATGTGGTGTAGATTTTCTGGGCGCACGTATTGAATATGGTATATCAATCTCTTTAGGAAGGTGGGATCCTCCTCCATGTGACTTTGTGTTGGAGCTTGGGTACTGGCTTTGAGTTGATATGGTGGCTCGATTTCATATGTTGTTGTTAACCTGTGTCTTGTGTGTTGATCACTGCAGGTGCGTGGCTCGAGGACTGAAGATTGGCCTTCGGGCCCAAAATTTTGGCAAAATTTTAAATTAAATAAAATCCTTCTATAAAGCTCGAGAGTCTATAATAAGAAAATGGCCAAGAAACATAGGTCCCAAGAACTTTCAAGGCTTCGAAATTACAAATAAAACCAAGGCTCCAAGAAACTATTTGGATCCAATATATAAAGAAAACGCCCAATTTTGTTTCAGTAAGGAAACACTATCATAAAGAAACTTTGTACCAAAGCCATAATCTTTCTTAAACCACATTCATTGATGAAGGATTTTGCCAAAATAGATCTAGGAACACGACATGTAGCCATCATTTGTTCTATGACATCAATGGAGAAGACATCTTTGGAGAGGTGTTGATAGCCTTTTGTCAACTTTGCATTTTCAATATGGGCCATGTGCAATCTTCTTTATGCCTGAAATGGATATTAGTCAGAATACTGATTTCCTATAATTTATAGGATCCTAACAAAAGGTACACATGACAAGTTGATGACTATAGTTGAGATATCAGTCTTTGTAAAGTATCATACTTGATAGCATGTGATCATATAGAGGTAAATGCTTAACGTAATCATTTCTCTGATACAACTAACACCTCCTCTAGGAAGAATCTTGTGTGTTAGTTCTAGGTTTCCATGGAGGAATGTTTGATCACAACACTATGAGAGTGTTGACCTCATTTCGTATTGTATTCCTTACCTTTAATATTTTCTTCAGACAAATTACAAGTGATAGCTCTAAAGGAGCTACTTTGATGATTGTTCATGCTATTGCTTTATATTATCAAAAGGATATTATTCTTTCTTGTTGTTTTGTTGACCTTGCTCCAAGTCACAGGTAATAACCCTGAGGAAGCTATAGTGAAGGTTGCATAAGGCAACGTGCTAAAGGAGATACCATAAATGAAGCAATCATCATTGGAAAAGAAGAAGGTGGCTTGTATAAGCTAAAGGGTCACTCAGAAGATGCGATGACCCATGCCATTGAGAATCCATGTGAAATTTGGCATAGAAGAATAGATCACATTAACTACAAGGTGCTACCATACATATGCAAAGTGGTCACAAGTTTACCAGAACTCAAGGTTGACCATGAAGGCGTATGCAATGGATGTGCGCAAGGGAAGAACATCAAGAACCCTTTTTCAAAGAGAGACATCAAAGCAGAAGGAGTCCTAGAGCTCATTCATTCAGACGTATGTGGCTCAATGTCATTGTCCTCCATTAGTGGAAAGTTCAAGGAATTCAAAGCCTTGATAGAGAACCTTTCCGATAGAAAGATCAAGATACTCACGTCAGATAATGGAGGAGAATATACCTCAAAAGAGTTCGTGAGATTCTGAAAAGATGTTGGGATGAAGAGGGAACTCACAAATCCCTATAATCCTAAAAAAAATGGTGTAGCTAAATGAAAGAACAGAATGATAATGAAAGCTATGAAGACTATGATCCATGATCAAGATCTTCCAATGTGCTCATGGGAAGAAGCAACAATGACAGTCGTTTAGTGCAAAACAGATTGTCCCATAGTGCACTTGGGTTCAAGACCCCGGAAGAGATGTTCACCGGAAAGAAGCCAGAGGTAAGCCATCTCAAATATTTGGCTTCCCAGTATTTATACATATACCAAAAGAGAAAATAAACAAGCTGGAACCCTCAGGAAAGAAGGGAATATTTGTGGAATATTGTGAGGTCTCTAAGGCCTTCAAGATCTATATACCAGGTCACCGTCACATTGAGATCAACAGGGATGTGACCTTTGATGAAGATGTAGCACTCAAGAAATCAAGAAGATGTCAGCTTGAAGAAGTATGTGAAGAGAAACCTGTAATCCCCAGAACTGCAGAATCAGTGAGGGAGGTTCCCAGAACTACAGAACTAGTGAGGGAAGACATAGTTTCCCCTGATGAGGAAATTCCAGAAGATCATGACATGGTAGAATTTTAAGAACCACCTTAGATGACGATCCTCCATAAAAGAAAGCCATCTTGGGATATAGAGCTCATTCAAGATGGAGAGAATTATGGTGTTCCCCAAGGAACCATGAGACAGGTGAAAAGACCAAATCCATTCTCCAGTTATACGTCTTTGATGTGTGACCTCCTAGAGAAGGAGCCTATGTTCTTTGAAGAAGCCATTCAGATGAAATAATGGGCAGATGCCATGACAGAGGAATACCAATCCATAATAAATAATGATGTATGGAAAATAGTTCCCAAACCAAAGAGAAAAGACGTGGTATCCTCCAAATGGATCTTAAAAATAAAACATGTTGTTGATGGAAGTATTGAGAAGTATAAAGAAAGATTTGTCGATCTTGGATTTTCTCAAAAGGAAGGCATTGACTATGAAGAGACATTCTCTCCTGTAGCCAGATACACTTCGATCAGAACCATCATATCCCTTATAGCTAAGATGAAGTGGAAGTTGCACCAGATGGACGTAAAGACAGCCTTCCTAAATGGTGTCATCGAAGAGGAAGTGTATATAGAGCAACCTCAAGGATTTGAAGTTGAAGAAAGGAAGTCTCATGTCTGCAGGTTGAAGAAATCATTATACGGATTGAAGCAAGATCCTAGAGCTTGGTTTGGCCAGATAGACAGTTTCCTGATGAGCTTGGGATTTACCAAGAGTAAGGTAGATTCTAACCTCTACTTCAAGGTTATGAACGATGAGCCAGTGATATTACTACTATGTGTGGATGACTTATTCTTAATCGGAGAAGAAAATCTCATCACTGAATGTAAGAAGAGACTTGCGTCATAATTTGAAATGAAAGACCTTGGCCTAATGCACTATTTCTTAGGTCTCGAGGTATGGAAGAGTCCAGAGAGGATCTTCCTTAACCAAGGGAAGTATGCAATCAAAATCCTGAAGAGATTCGACATGTTGGAATGCAAGTTCATGAATACACCCATCGAAGCGAAGCTGAATATGTTGGTCGAGACTTCGTCAGAATTGATTGATGCCACGTTGTACAGACAGATGATTGGATTGTTGATGTACCTGACGAACACTAGACCAGACATTTTTTTTTTCGTGAACACCTTGACTCAGTTTTTGGTAGAACCCAAACATGTTCACCTGGTGGTTGCAAAACATGTGATGAGGTACCTTAAGGGTACAATAGATTGTGGTCTTAGCCATAATGGAGATCATGATTTCACATTGAGTGGATATACTGATGCAGATTGGGAAGGAAGTTTTTCTGATAGGAAAAGCACTTCAAGATGTTGTTTCAGTTTGGCATCAACCATGATCTCATGACAGAGTAGAAAACAATCCAACATTGCTCTTAGCACAACGAAATCAGAATTAATTGTTGCATGTTCTTCCAGCTATGAAGCTATATGGCTTCAAAAGTTGTTGACCGGTCTATTTTACCTAGAGATGGAAGCAACCACAATCCCATGTGACAACTAGAGCTGCATAAAGATGACATAGAATCATGTATTCCATGACAGGTCGAAGCACATAGAGATTCATTATCATTACATCTATGACATGGTGTAGAGAGGAGCCTTAAATATCCAGTACGTTAGCATGGATGAACGGGTTGCTGATGTGTTGACCAAGACTCCATCTCATGTAAAGTTTGAGCAATTTCGAGATAAGATTAGTATAGTCCGAAAGAACCTTCCTCGAAAGGGGGAATAGTTGTTGTGATGAGACATCTCTTGCGTCCAGCTTCAATGTTGTGACGTAACGAAAGAATATGTGATGAGATTAGTACTATGCTTCCAGATTGACATCTATGACGTAAATCTAGTCTAGTATCTTACTTCCAACCTGATGGTTGTGACGTAAAACAAGAAGATGTGATGAGACTAGTACTGTGCTTCCGGATTGACAACTGTGACGTAAAGCCAATCTAGTATCATGCTTCCATCTTGATTGCTGTGACATAAAGCAGTATGAGTTTCTTACTTCCAGCTTGATTGTTGTGATGTAAAGCAAGACAAGCACTGTGCTTCCAGCCTTACAGCTGTGATGTAGAGCCAATCCACTATTATGATGATGATCCAGCCTCGTGCTGTGATGATGATGTATTAGTTTTATACTAATACATATTGATGCAGAGGATGATTGCATTCCTTTGAGAGTGACGATGTTGCCGATGAAGAAAACTTTTGATGATTTATAGATACACCAGTCAATGTTCCAAGATGATATTGATGATGTTTTCCTCTCACCCACTTGATGATGTTGATGATGTTGTCCTCTCTCTCTCGCCTGATGTTGTTGAAGAATACCCTTCTTGTTAAGGGGGAGTGTTGAAATAATGTAACTGCAAAGTGTATTCTTATTA
This sequence comes from Picea glauca, assembly GCA_000966675.3. Classification (NCBI taxonomy): domain Eukaryota; kingdom Viridiplantae; phylum Streptophyta; class Pinopsida; order Pinales; family Pinaceae; genus Picea; species Picea glauca. The sequence goes on along the minus strand of JZKD02S2282859.1, from coordinate 485,558 downwards.
TTATTTGATATATTATTCATCGGATCAATCCCCATTGTGGATTGATCATGTCAGCTATTGTAAAAGGACCAAATCCCCTTTTGCAGATTGGTCATAATGTAATTGTAATAGGAAGAAAGAAAAGTCAGGTCCGGAATATATTAAAGAGGCCCCGAAATATAATAAAGGTGGTTAGAACCACCCATATTAAGAAGTCGACCCTGCCAGTGAAGAGACACTTCACATGTGCCAGATTAGTATAAATAAGTAGGCTAGGGCCTCACTTAGACACACCTCACTTGCTCATTGAGAGACAAGTTTCAGAATTGTAGTTGGAGAAGAGAGAGAGAGAGAGAGAGTGGCGCATCCTTGGGAGAGGATCTTTTGTATTAGCTTAAGTTATCTCTTGGCATTGTATTGGCTATTTATAATAAGGAAGTTTTGTTGGATTTTCTTCCCCTAGAGGGTTTCCCAGGATAAATGTTGTGTCTCTTGTGATTGTGTATTTCTCAGTGATGTTGTATTATACTATTGTTATCTATTGAAATGAAAAGAACTATAATAATGGATTAAACATTAACAATAAATAGGGCATGGGTGGCCCAAAATAGCCTAAACTTTGCACTAATGTCATCATCCAATTAAATATAATTTAATTGGTTTGTTGTAACAAGAACTAAACTTGACATATTAGTTAGCGAATGGTTGGGAAGTCATTGGCATATGGAATATTCTGAGAAGATTCCCCTGGAGATCGGGTGTTTGATACCCACCAAGTCCAACTGTTTTGATACCCAGCCCAACTTAGGCATTTGGAAGGTGCCACATGGTGCCATTTCATTGATCCACTGGGTAGCTTGTCATTGGCTTATTTTCCACAAACTTTACCTACCACTTGTGAGTAAGGTTTTCCACATCATGTTGATTGTACTGTTAATGTATTTACCTCCTTTCTTCCATGTAGGTTGTATGAAGTCCATGGCTCTGTAATGACCCCTGTCGTTACAACTGTTATCACCCCATAAATTATGGAAATCAACTGATTACTTTGATATTTTTTGTCTTTAGTATTTTGTTAACAAATGATTTTTCATTTTGAAAATAATTTAAAAAAAAAAAGGAGAGAAAAAAGAAAAAGAAAAAAGAAAAAAGAAAAAGAAAAGAGAAAAAAGAAAAAGAAAAAAGAAAAAAGAAAAAGAAAGAGAAAAAGAAAAGAAAAAGAAAGAAAAAGAAAAGAGGGCATAAAAGAATTGAAAGAAAAAGCCCCATGCAATAATAGTAACTTGGTCATACCTTTCAAGCATGGCCAAGTTCTTTTTTTAATTTAATGTTGATAGGTTAGTGAATAAATCTGACTAGACTGTCTAATCCTGGTCAGATAACCCTTAGGTTAGATTAGAAAATAGATCTGACCAGACTGTCTAATCCTGGTCAGATAGCACTTAGGTAGAGTAATTTCTTAACCCAACAGTTTAATCTGGGTTAATTGTCCTAGGAAGATAGGTTAGCATGTAGGTTAGTTGTTTCATTTGCTTCACCACCAATGAAACCAGATTGATGAAAATGCTACACCATGTCTCAATTTCCTAAGAATAGTTTAGACGAAGTCCCTTGGTGGTGTCTATGTGGAAAGTTTGGGAAAAACCCGTAAAATGCACTTATCCTAAGTTTTCTCAACACATATTTCTCCGCTCCTGGTTTATGCTCCATGCAATTTTCAACAATCCAGATCATGGCGCCCAGATCTACGGTGCACAGAGCATTACGGACCCCCCCCTCGACCGTTCTTATTTTAACCCGAAGGGAGGGGTCCGGAATCGGTAATAACATTGGCACATATCTGGACGGCCCAGGGAAGGGCGCTTAAATCAACGGTTCGCAATGGATTCTGGACCCCCCGTCCATTCTGCCTTTAATGAAAGGTGGGGGGTCCGGAATGAGTATTAAAGAGAATGCTAATATCTGCGGCCTGGAAACGGGCACGCAGATAACCGGTCTAAAAAGGTTTTCAGACCCCCCTTGATGTTCTGCTTTTAACCAAAGGGGGGGGGGGTCCAGAATTGTTACTTTTCTCTAGCGGGCCCCTTGTCATACATGGCGTTATTCCATTGTTCTAGAAGTCCTATCCCCATCTGCCATCTGACAACCCTCGTTACTCATGAACATCATCTCCCACTTGTTCCACTTGCTCCTGAGTGAGTCTCATCACATAACTGCTGTCAGTCCCGGTTGTTAGTACCTAACCCTTTTTCACTCATGAACAGCCCCTTATTGTGACTTTTACCTCCAATCACCAGCCTCCACGTCACCCATCCATATGTTTTGGCCACCATCACCTGCCACCTCACCCCAAGTGGTCCGTTGTCCATTTATTACAGGATAACATACCCGTTATCCTATTGACATGTCTCCCGCGTCCAACCGACCCCAGTTTTGAATAAAACTACCCTTATTCCCCTTTCATTCACTATTCATCCATCGCGCCAGAAAACTTACCTCTTACGCCTCCATTGCTTCTCCGTCACCTTCATCCACAACCAGTCGATCCCACTAACATAGTGTTATTGCAGGTACTGTTGCAGAGATGGCGCCAAAGCCAAGACCAACGGAAGGAGAAGAAAATCCTTTTCTTCCTCCTCCTATCGACCTGGACAAAATCCCATTGGTCGATAAAGAAAGATTGATCGTGGATACCATTTGCGACTTCGATTTTTCAGACCTCCAGTCATGGCTTCGGGAGGTGTTCCTAGACCAGAGTGACGAAATTGGACTCTGGGAGTCCAATTTGCCCCTATACCTTTTCCCCCAGATACACCACTTTCCCGAATTCGCCCTCAAATGCCAAGTTCATTATATTCCCGACCAGAGGGCCATCGTCTCTTCATTTGGAGACGTCCTCTTCTTCATCACTCTACAAGAAATTGACCAAATGATGCAAATTCCTCGTGTTGATTCCGTTTCTCCTTTCAACATAGAAATCCTTACAGAGCTGTATCAAAAGAGGGCATTTACCCAGAGAGCTCAAATTTTTGAGTTGTTCCTTCCCACCTCCGCTCAATTCCCTTCCACCAACCCACCTTACTCGTCATCCATGTTCTCCACCAAGGGAAACCAGATCATTTCCTCCCTTTGCGCTCTATTAGGATACTATTCCGACCAGTGGGTAGATGAGCCCATTCTGGGTTTTCTATCCATTTTCTCCACTGATGAAAAACCCACCACACAGTTCGCTTTTAGTACCTTCTTGGCCAACAATATTCATGAACAGTTCATGAATTTTGGCACGGAAGGCATGTTCAGATATTCTTCTATATTTGCCTACATGTTTGTTTTTTATCAAGCAGATAAGTTCAGTTTTTCTATGCAGAAAATGGATGCAGATGGAAGGCCTCAGCCAGTCACAGCGTGGACATCTTTGTTGAAGCACAATTCCACAGAGTATAGCTTCAAGGCATTTATTGATCTTTTCTACCACCCTGTGGTAAGCATGTTGAGTGGCAGGCCTGAGCCACGAATAAAGAACGAGGTCCAGAGAATCCTACATCTCTCGGACAATGCAAAGACAGGGGACTGGTACCTGTATCAAAACCACACCGAGATCAGAGTTTTCGGGTGCGAATTGGCATTCTACAAGCTGCCAACTTATGTGCCGGTAAGAATCTTTGCATTAGAGTATATTAGGCAGATCATGAATTCATATGACATTCACTTTGTTTCCCTAAAGAAAAAGCAGCAATTGAGAATCAAGGGGCAGATTGGCTCTTTCATCTGCAATAGTTGAGCCGCCGGGGAAGAAGCTGAAAAAATGTTGAAAGAAATGAAATTCTTTACGAGTTTCCCATGGCACTATGATCCATGCGGGATCATTTCAGAAATGCGAGTAAAGAACAAAAACATCCCGTACGTTCATGAGTTCAAGCCCGAAATTGAAAAATTCGCCAACCAGACTGTGTGGATGCCTGACACCTTGGTGGAAATGGAACATCAGGTTGAAGTGGAACAGCAGGTTCCCCCGACAATTGTGCAACCAACTACCACGCCACATGTCCCTAAGGAAAAAAGGCCTCGAAAAGAGTCATCTGTGCCTATAACAGAGGTATCATCAGAAGAGTTCCAGATGCACACCAAGAGGCCAAAGACAGTTTCAACACCTGGCACGACAGTAGAATAAGAAGCCCCACCTACCACAGTAATCAAGCCGGTCATTCCACCTTTTGGTTCGAGCCTTTATTAGGGCATCACCCTAATCGTACCAAAGAAATCCACAGACTCTCCCCTGAACAATCATCCAGGCAATACTGGGCCCAAATTGAGCATCTTCGAGAAGTACAAGCTGATCAAGAAGAAGAATCAAACCCTTACCAACAATACTTATGCTCAGTTTCGGAAATAAATGTCGACTGCACAGCATAGACTATTGTCCGCATTCGACACAGAGAAGGGCAGGATGCACATGGCCTTCCTCCAAGCGCAGGTTCTAGATCCCAAGGTGATCTCGGACTATAAGAGGGCCACTTTCGAATTCCAGGCAAAGGATGTGCACCCAACAGATCAGATGGATCTGCACAAACAGATAGGTGAGATGGTATTCCATACATTGGCACATGATTCTACTTCAGCAGCTAAATTTCAGGTGTCACTCAATAATTCTCAAACACAGCTCAAGATGGAAAAAATATCGTCCTTTGCAAAGGACAACAGGATTAAGACTTTGGAGGAGCTAGTCCTCAAGATCAGCTATGATCCTGCGAACATCAAAGCTGCAGAAGAGATGATAAAGAAGAAAAATGCATACATCGCTTCCTTGAGGAAACAACTGAAACTTCCACCTACAGAAGACTCACAGACGAGGGAGATAGTAGAAAAAGAAGGCGAGAAGGATGAAATGCTTAAGCTGCTCATGGAGCAGAACGCTCAGCTCAAAGAAATGGAAGCAGAGATGGAGAAACTACTAAAGGAGAAAGAGCAGCTGAAGTCTATGGAAGCCATTCCATTGACTGCTATCCTAATCTCAGGGACAAGCACAACAACAGTAACAACAATCCCATCCGCAACACCAGTAGCACCCAAGGAAGGGACAACCGATCTCGCCAAATCCATGGAGAAAATGAACCTGCAAGAGACAGAAATCAGCAGGCTGAAGAAGGAAGTTGAGAACCTCCAGGAACTCAAAACTTCTTTCCAAATGAGCCTATCCAAAGAAAGGCAGGTAACTGAACATCTCAGGAAGTAAATACAACAACTCCAAAAGGAAATAGTGGTAGGGAAGACTTTGGCTGAAGTCAAAGAAAATGTATGGACAAACATCACAAAGTCCATAAATGAGATCTGGCCCATGATCCAAATCATGTTTGAGCAGAACGAGTTGGTCTAGAGGAGTAAACAGGCTATTGAGAAGATTAGAGTAGAATTGGGAAACAGACCAACTCAGGCAAATGACATCATCAAATTCCTCAATTCCAAGACTAGAGAAGAGCTAGAAGAGCTGAAGATAGAAGACAAAACAGAGACCATCCTTGAGGTCAAAAGAGTTTTGACCAAGAGAATTCTAATGCTTCAGCTGGAAGAAAAGGTTCAGGTCATGGATCAAGAGGCACAAAAATTATTCAGCAAGATCGAGGCTCTCCAGAAGAAAGGTCTCCCCGGTCTGAAAGTTATTAGTGATAAACTGATGAGCCTCCCAGAGTACAAAAAGAGACTGTCAGAAGTGTCTAAGGACAACTCAAAGTTTGTTGGCATACAAGGGAGTATCACCGGCAAAGCATTCTTGGATGCTCTTCAGTTGGACATCAGTGTCCAACACGAGATTCGATACATTTTCCTTACTAAGCCCACATTCGCTAAATATACGGAAATGGACGAAGTGTATCGGAGATTGCTCAAAGTCACTATGCCTATTCACCTCCGATGGGAGGAACTCTGCGATCTGCTCGATTAGCCGATGAGTTGTACATGTCCAGTCAAAAGAGGTTTCACATGAACCTTGCCAATGACCTACCCCAGAAATTCCACATGCAGTTGAACCAAGTCATCAAGCAGTTTTGATTAGTTAAATTAGCTAGACTAAAAATAGAATGAGCACGTCCTGATCAGTTATGACAGGAATGTTTTTAATTTGAATAATAAATACTTCACCTTTCGAAGTATTGAGGGTTGTTGATTTTTACACCCTGACGCTATCAGACTGTAACATTTTTGAAGAGATTTGCCATTAATAAAGAGGAAGCACTTTTACAGGATTCTTGCGTGTATTCACTGGCGACGTTTATTCTCTAAGTTGAATGTTTTTCTTGCTTTGTGATCATATTGGTTTTTGAAACTAATCTTTAAGAGTGACGTATGTTGTAGGATTTATCTTGGATACCCTGTTTCCGACTTTAAAGATTTTAATGTTTATCTTCTGATGTTTTCAATTAAGGAATTCTTAACTGCTTGTTAGTTGAATTTATCTTTCTCATCTTTTCTTCTATCCATCATATAAATTATTAAAGATCCAATGAGTATATTATCTCGCCCTGTGGAAGTATTCCTTTATGTTTCTGGTTTGTATCTCATATTTATTATAACACAGACCCCATAGCCCAATGGAGGGGTAGACTGTCTCAACCAATTCAAAAACACTTTTACAACAAAACCTACCTGTTTCTTTACCTAGCCTAACATCTAAAGTTAAAAACAAAGCTAAATCATATAGAGAGATCCCTCTCTGAAGCTGGAAGGGCTAGATCACAACTTTAAAAGTGGTTGGATAAAGTTACCTTTGTAGATTTCTTCTTTTTCAACCTCTAGGAAATTTACCAAGTGCTAACATAATAGTGACTCCACTGGGGACGAATTAAAAACTGATAATTTCACGTTTTCTTTCCCCGAAAACGAACGTTTGATTTTGAGAAGAAAGTAATGTTTAGAGGTTGATCAAACTTTGTACATATTATTTTCAGACTCATAAAAAATATA